>MU228323.1:1129271-1144274 GCA_018584345.1 Thuja plicata | reverse complement strand
TGTTTTCTTTAGTTCTTTAATTTGTTCTCTATCGCTCAAATTCTGCTGCTTGGGCATGCTTGTCTCTATCACTTGGGTTCTGTCACTTGGGAATGTTTGTCTTCTATTTCTCGGTGATGCTTTATCGATGGGTTTTATTGATGTCCTTACCGATGGATTTTATGATGTTCGATTATGCTTAACCAATGGTTGCTGATTTTCGGTATTCATCTACCCGAGATGCTTATTTTGGAAGTTGGATCTTTGGATGACTTCTTCAGTTAAATTTGATGGCTTAACTAATTTAGGATCTCTCCTTGGGATCTGTGTGGACCTAAATCTAGGTCTCTCTTTTGGATTTGAGTGCCCACTTCTTTGGTGAACTCTTGTATATATTCTTTTGTAGGTTCTTAGTTTAGTTAGGATCTTAGGGAAAGAAAGAAAATGTTTAGATATTGAGATCGAAGGTCTGTGATCTCTGTTGTATGAAGATCTTATTGTAATTCATTGAATATATGGCTGAAAACAAGAAGGACTTACAACCTGACATGTAATGATTTTGATCAAATTAATAAAAAGGATCCATGTGTTTTCTTCTCTCGCTATATTGTTTGGCTTTCGCATTGGTTATGCAAGGTGGTTTGGTGTTTGGGAGTGCCTTTGGCCCCGTCTCCTTACACTCCTTGTGTTAGGTGGTATCAGAGCGTGGTGAGATCTAAGTTCCTTGTTGAAAACCTAACCCTAGTTGGTATTGTTGTGTGGTAGCAGATTGTGATTTGACCTACAATTACAGAGGGATTCCAGATGGTTCATGGGAGAGGAAATGTAGATAGAGGTCTAGCTTATATGCTTAGATAGATGGCTGCTAGATTGGAAGCTTTTGAGACAACCAATGCAGAGGAAGGCATCTTGATGATGTTAGTGATGATGAAATTGAAGAGGTTCAAGGTGAAGCTACACCTGCACATGTGATGAATAAGGAAGAAGAGTGATTCCTGAGAGCTTTGATAAGTTTGAAATACACACCTTAGTTCAGTCCTCCTGAGTATAGTGCAAAAATTAGATCTGATGAATTGATAGACTAGATAACTAAGATGGAAAAATACTTTGAATATGACAATGTAGCAGAGGATAAGAAGGTGAAGATTCAAGTACCAAGCTGAAAGGTCATGCATCCTTGTGGGTGGAACATCTAAAATTGGATAGAAAGAAGAAAGGTAAATAAAAAATCAAGGTATGGGATAAAATTGTGAACAAATTAAAAAAAAAGTTTAGACCTTGTGATTATCAGATTAACCTGATTAGGAGAATGCAAAGCTTAAAGCAGAATGATGAATATGTGAAAGACTACACTCGGGAATTCTATAGATTAGACATCAGATCTAGACATGTTGAAGATGAGGTGGAAAGAGTAGCAAGATACCTTAATGGCTTTAGGAGTTCCATACAAGATGAAATTAGTTTGGTCAAAATGGAAAGCATTGAGGAGGCATATCAATTTGCCCTAAAAGCTGAGGAAAAGATGAAGAGAAGATATGAGAAAAGACAAAGAGGCAGAGGTGGTAGATTCCCTAGAGGAAGAGGTAGATCTCATGGGGAAAATGGTAGATCTGAACCAGACAAGTCTGTGTCAGACACATCTCAAGATAAAGGAAAGACTAAATGGAAAGGTGGAAGTTCATACCAAGGAAGAAGTAATTACTCCAGAGGTGGATATAGTAGAAAAGGTTTTCAAATAACTTGTTACAATTGTGGTAAAGAAGGACATAAATCCTTTGAAAGTACACATGCAAGAAAGAAAGGTGGTAGCAGTAGCAAAAATGATTTAGTACAAGAGGAACCATCGAATGAATCTGAAAGTAATCTCATGATCAGAAGGATTCTATGGAGTGAGAAGGATAAGTAAGATCCGATCAGGACAAGTTTGTTCAAGACCAGATGCAGAGTTGCAGACAAAAATTTGGAAGGTGATTGTTGACTATGGAAGCTTGGAGAATGTGGCATCTAAGGAAATGGTTGCGAAATTGCAGTTGGAGAGGATGAAACATTGAAAGACCTATCAGATCTCATGGATCAAGGATGAACATACATTAATGGTGAGTGAACAATGTTTTGTAAATCAAAAAATTGGAAAATACTATAATAAGGTGTTGTGTGATATTATGTGCATGGATTGTTGTCATATTTTGTTGGGTAGAGCTTGGCAATACGATAGACATGCTATACATGATGGGAGGCTGAATAGATATTCTATTTGAGTTGATGGTAAGAAGGAAATTTTGTCACCTTTGGTTGAAGAATCTTTTGATGAGTTATGGACATTTGTGAAAGTTTGTCTGGTGGAAGGTAGACAGTTTGTTAAGGATTTGAAAATAGATGATATCTTTTATGCTTTGATTCCTAACAAACCAAGTAAGAATACAGAAGAAGACATTCCTGCAAAAGTTGGAAAGTTTCTCACTGAGTACAAGGAGATAATTTCAGATAATGTACCTGATGGTTTTCCACCAATGAGAGATATCAATCACTATATGGATATGATTCTTGGAGCTAGTTTACCAAACAAATCACAACATAGCTTAACACCGACCGAGAATGAAGAGCTTAACCGACAAGTTCATGAGTTGTTGAACAAAGGTCTGATCTGAGAAATTTTGAGTCCATGTGCAGTACCTATTGTATTGGGACCTAAGAAGAATGGAGAATGGTGAATGTGCACTGATTCCAAAGCAATCAACAAAATCATAGTGAAGTATCAACAAAATCACAGTGAAGTATAGGTTTCCTATATCGAGAATGGATGACATATTGGATTGTTTAAATGGAGCAAGATATTTTACCAAAATTGATTTGAAAAGTGGATATCATCATATCAGAATGAGAGAAGGTGATGAGTGGAAGACTTCTTTCAAGACAAAGGAAGGTTTGTATGACTGGTTGGTTATGCATTTTGGTTTAACTAATGCACCTAGTACATTTATGAGATTAATGAATGAAGTTTTGAAGAAGTTCTTGAATAAATGTGTGATTGTATACTTGGCTGATATTCTAATATTCAGTAAGACTAGAGAAGAACATTTGATGCATATAAGGCAAGTGTTGCAGAGATTGAAAGAGTAAAAGTTGCTGATAAATTTGAAGAAGTGTTCCTTCATGAAAGAAGAGCTTGTGTATTTAGGATTTGTGATTTCAACCGATGGTTTGAAGATGGATCCAGAGAAGGTTGAAGCTATACTAAATTGGCCTACACCTGAAAATGTCATTGATGTAAGATCATTTCATGGATTGGCATGTTTTTACAAGAAGTTTATCAAAAATTTCAGTTCTATTTGTAATGCTATGACTGAGATAATCATAGGAGACAAAAGAGATTTCAAATGGACACATGGAGCTAACAAAGGTTTTGAGGATTTGAAGTTAAAGGTTGTTGAAGTACCTGTGTTAGCCTTACCTAATTTCAATAAGGTATTTCAAGTTGAATGTGATGCAATTGGAAGTGAAATTGGAGTTGTGTTGACTCAAGAGGGTAAATCTGTTGCTTTCTTTAGTGAAAAGTTGAATTATCTAAAAAAGAAATATTATGTCTATGATCAGGAGTTTTATGCTATTGTACAAGTTATGAAGAAGTGGAGACATTACTTGATACTAAATAAATTTGTGGTGTATACTGATCATAAGGCTTTAGAATATTTGGGTAGTCAGAATAAGTTAAATCAGAGACATATGAAATGGATAGAGTATTTTCAGAGCTTTACATTTGTAATTAAGCATAAGAGTGGAGTTTCTAATAGAGTTGTTGATGCATTGAGTAGAAGATCTTTATTGACTGAAATAAGAATTGAAGTTCTTTGTTTTTATGATATGAAACATTTGTATAAAAGTGATCCTGGTTTTTCAGAGCAGTGGAGAGTGTGCAGAGCACCTAATTCAAATCAATCAAGTAAATATGAGGACTATTTCATTTAGGAAGATACGTTGTTCAAATCTATTCAGTTCTATATACTGAGAGGATCAATTAGAACTAATTTGATTAAGGAGAAACATAGTAGTGGATTGGCTGGACATTTTGGCATTGATAAAATATTGAGTTTGCTAAAGGAGAGGTATTTTTGGCCTCAGTTGCATAAAAATGTTCAGAAATTCATGAAAAGATGTAGATTTTGTCAAGTTGCAAAAGGAGTAAGTCAGAATACTAGTTTCTATACACCTATTACTGTTCCTGAGAAACCTTGGAGTGATATTAGCATGTATTTTTTTCTTGGCTGAACTAGGACATCAAGAGGTAATGATTCCATATTTGTTATTTTGGAAGAAGTTGCATACTGAGTTAAAGTTTAGTTCTACATTTCATCCAATGGCTGATGGACAAAGAGAGGTTGTAAACTGAAGTTTGGGTAATATGTTGATATGCTTAGTTGGAGAAACACCAGACAATTGGGATTTGATGTTGGCACAAGAAGAGTTTTCATACAACAGTTCAGTGAATAGAAGTATTAGAAAGACACCATTTGAGATTGTTCATGGAACACAACCGAGAGGTATATCAGACTTGAGAGATATTTCTAGAGAAGAGAGAAGAAGTGCAAAAGCAGAGGAATTTGCAAAATTTATGAAGACATTGCATGAAGATGTAAAACAGAAGCTAGAGAAAAGTAATCAGAAATACAAGGACAGTACAGACAGATCAAGAAGACATAAAACATTTGAAGTTGGTGATGTAGTGATGGTTCATCTGAAGAAAGGAATATTTCCTATTGGAACATATGGTAAACTGAAGATGAAGAAATTTGATCCTTACAAGATACTGAGAATATTTGATAGTAAAAATGCTTATGAAGTTGAATTATGTACTGACATGGATATATCACCTATATTCTATATTTTAGAATTGTATGAATATCATGAACTTGATGAAGAAGTAACAATACCATGTGATTATCCTAAGAAGCATATAAAGGAATTTGAAAGGATTTTGAATCAAAGAATTGGCAGAAGTTTAAGAGGAAAGGAATACATGGAGTATCTAGTAAAGTGGGAGAACAGACCGATTGAGGACTCATCTTGGATTTCTAAATTTAAGTTGGATTTATTTCAGGTTGGACCTGATAAATGATTTGGAGAATCATTTATTTGTAACCCAAGGTGTCTCATGTAGGAGCATCTTGGTTCATTGGCAATCCTGCACAACCAAAAAGATGTTTTCTCTAGGTCTTTAATTTTCTCTATCGATCAGGTTCTGCTGCTTGGGTATGCTTGTTTGTGTCGCTCGAGTTCTATTGCTCAGGAATGTTTATCTTTTGTTTCTCGATGATTCATTACTGATGGGTTTTGGTGATTTCCTTACTGACGGGTTTTCAAATGCTCAGCTATGCTTAACCGATGATTGCTGATTTTCGGTGTTCGTCTATCCAAGATGCTTATTTAGGAAGTTCGATCTTTGGCTGACTTCTTTTGTTAATTATGATAGCTTAGTTAATTTGGGATCTCTCATTGGGATGTGTGTGGACCTAAATTTGGGTCTCTCTTTTTTATTTGAGTGCCAAATTCTTTGGTGGACCCTTGTATATATTCTTTTGTAGGTTCTTAGTTTAGGGAGTATCTTAGGGCAAGAAAGAAAATGTTTAGATATTGAGATCAAAGGTTTGTGATCTCTTTTGTTTGAAGATCTTATTGTAATTCATTGAATATATGGTCAAAAATACGAAGGCCTTACAGCCTAACATGTAGTGATTTTGATCAAGTTAATATAAAGGATCCCTGTGTTTTCTTCTCTCACTTTTTTTTTGGCTTTCGCATTGGTTCTGCAAGGTGGTTTGGTGTTTGGGAGTGCCTTTTGCCCCATCTCCTTACACTCCTTTTGTTAGAGAGAGAGAGAGAGAGAGAGATCGGTAATCTCGATTATGTTTGAATAAATTTATTGATGTCACTGTGTTTAATTGTAATTTCATGATACTTTAGAAATTTTTTCTTTGATTTCAATGTATTATTAGAAAGGATGGAGTTACCTTGTATTGTGTCTATCAGGAATTTTGGTTTTCCTTTGTAGAGTTCTATGGAGCTATCAATTTATTTACGTTTAGCATTTTTTATTTTGTTTCATAAATTGAGAGTTTTTTTGGTTAATAATGGGATAGATGTAGTTGATTGATGGAAAATTGAAAGCAAATTAGTTGTTTTATTTGGATTGTAGATTGAGAAGAATTGTATACTGTACAATTTATCTACTGTATTGGCTGGTAATGGGCTTGCAGGGATTTTATATGCTGAACATAGATTAAGGAGTTTTGGTGGGTCCTTTTTATTATTATTTATTAATTTATGTTTTTATGGATATTTACTATATACTTTGGGTAGGGGTTGTTGGTAAAATGGTCACCACTCCCCCCGGGATTCATGACAAGGGACTAACTGCCTCTTGTGGATTCTATAAGTCAAGTGGTTGTATCATGCATTAATAGTTCAACCTTTTGGTGCAATGACAACCACACTTGCAACTAGTGGTACTGGAGCTTGGTCATAGGTTTGATTCCCCTTGGGTAACCCTAAGGGGAGATTGTTGGAAAAATGGTCAACATTCCCCTCAGGATTCATGACAAGGGACTAACTGCCTCCTTTGGATTCTATAAGTCAAGTGGTTACATATCGGGCATTAATATGTTGACCTTTGGGGGAAAATAAAACCACACTTGTAACACAGGTTTTGGGCATTGGTGGCGAGATTAAGAATCTTCTGGGGTTTCTAATGTATAAATGTTAAATTTTTGTTTTTAAAACTATAAATTCAAAACAAATGGTTGCTTTTTAAAAGACAATAAATCTTTTGTAGATAAAATATTATTTAAAGAATTATAAAATTCTAACAGTCATTTTTGTAAACATCAAAGTGTTTGAAAGTAATAAAGAGATTGTTTAATCATGCAAATACATAAATATGTATATTTATTTGTTATTTACCCTTTTGTTGCAAGCTATGTTACCACAACCACATTTCCACCCAAAAATTGTTGGTACCAAAAGTGAAAATGGTTTTGGGGACCTAAGGGATACTAGAAATGTTTCCAAGTCATCCTTGGATGAGCAAAGAGCTTAGAAATTAGTTCCAAAATGTGGGGATGGTCAACCCAAGGATCAACACTATTAGAACACCCCTGGTATGGCTTGGGATGGTCAAGCCATTCCCTGATTGTCCCAGGGATGGATGACTATCTTCTCACCAATAAGTGAGTGGTATAAATAAGAGACCTGACTTGCAACTCTTGTTTTAGAGTATGTGATTATCATAGCACTCACTTTATATACCTATTCTTCTATATATTTTTGGTATTGCAAATACTTTATTATTACCATTATGGATTAGAATTTGTTAAAAAGTTCAAATATATATTTAATCAAATGAAGGACCATTTATGTTTAAAAATAGAAGAATAATTTAGTCTAATTTGTATAGGAATAATTTGTAGTTTCCCCTTTTGTATCTTTTTTATTTTCTGAGGCTTTTTAAAAGAAATTGACTCTACACAAGCATTAATTTTGACCACTTGTTCGAAGACCCTTAATTATTTTATATTAATCCAAAATTGCAATAAACAACATCAAACCCTTCTAATTTATGTCATTAAAATCCTAGAATATTAGATGAAGCCAATTCTGAATTATAGCATGCAAATCCAATATAATTTATATTGTGTTACCCAGGGACATATTTCCACCCATAACCCATATAAATAATATCTCTGAGTATAAAATTATGAATGAATGAAACTGAAATTTGAACTCTTGTTTTATTCTTTAAACTCTCATTTAAAGTTTCAACTTGATAATTATTTTTTAAATAAATATAGGGTAAATATATATGAGATATGGCTTTTTTCGGTATCCCGCTACAAGCTATCTATGTTTTAGAGAGAGTTGTGTGTGATTTTGATGCAACTTCCATTTCATTTGGAGGATCTACTTACAGCTTCTTGATTAGAAGCAATTTCTCCATCCCCCATTCTATGACGACTTTTTGTAATTGAGATTATTAGTAAGAATAGAAAAATAGATTTCATAAATTGAGTACAACTCAATAAAAATATAGAGAAAGTGGTAGACCTAAATTTGAATGAAAATTATTTTATACTGCATCTACCCTCCATAATTGAGTGGAATACAGAATCCAAGCAAATTAGTGGCCAAAAACCCATACAAGAAAGACTTGGCAAAGAAAAGCTCTCAAGCATATTTTGTTAAAAATGATCTCTTGGATGTATACTCTAGATGAAAATTATGACTGAAGATTGAATTTGTTTATATAGTTCTCTTCAACAAGAACCTTTTATAAAGGGTTGGGACATATAGTTGAAGTACACATCTGTCTGTAGTGGATCATAGGGATAAGATTGATGATGGTAATAGATCTCTTTCACTAGTAGGTCACTATTTGTCCTACATAGAAGATTGACTAACATGATGGGTAAGGAGGTGGTGACAACCATGACACTATTAAGGCATTCTAACTCCTCTATAAACTCATCCCTTGCTGAATTTAAACAACATTGAAGGTCACTTAGAACATAGAGAAGAAAATCCGTGGTAAAATTAATGTTTCTTATGTGGTCGTTATCTTGAATGCCCACACTTTTATTATTATTTTTTCTTTCCTAGGATTAATCTATTCGCTTAAACCCATTTATTTTTTATATGATGTAAATATATTCTTAAAGATCAATATTGGCTATAGTGGCTTCCAATGGGAACTGCTTTATAGATCCAATTATCTTTGTATGTGGCATTGTATCTATATTGTTTTTCCCCTGTATTTTTAATACATTCCTATGAATGGAGTGAGTGGAGAGTCATAAATTCCATTGATTGCCTCATGTTCATTGAGAGAGTACAGTTAAGAATAAGTTGGCCGGTTGGTTCTATCCTCAAGGGTCAATTTCACATTTCAAAGTTTTTCTTTGTGCAACTCATATCATTGATTTCTATTGTGAGGAATTTTAACTCCTTGTAATGTTTTTTACTAAGCTCTTCTTATTTCCGTGTTCTCACCTAGATTTCTTCTAATTAATTGACATTTTGACAAATAAGAAAAAAAATGTATTTCTTTCAGATCGCATTACAAATTCTTAGAAATGTCCAAGTCCTTTTACCATTTTAAGACATACATAAATGATTGTTAACATGTATATCTAACTTGAACCCTCGTTTCTATATCATACCCTTCATATTAGTTTTACTTCTTTGTCCATATACTTATCATTTATCTCTATATTGATGGCATCAAGCTTGCCTACCCAAATAATTTGTAACCCATCGACTACAAAATTGTAGATTTAAAATCTAACACAAAACACTAAATGAATTCAACACACTAAAATATTTATTTATTCAATATCTAGTACATCAAACCTCAATATAAAATTTACATTTTGATCTACATATACAATACAAAAAGACAGTCTTTTATAAAAGTTGCAACCTCTATTAATACAACATTCATTGCATGACCAATAAAGAAACTTCTAAAACATCTAATTGCCATTTTTGAAAATTTACTAAAAATATTAAAAATTATTTTAAAATCTCTTACTATAAACTCCAACTGCATATTTAACATTACTAATTCTATTTCTAATTGCACACTTGCACCATTATCCAACAAAAACAAAAACATGGGCAACAAGCTCGCCTATATCTCGCTATTTTGCTGGTACGGAACCACCCGATACATAAGGATGTTCACTGTAGCTATCACTGTCGTCGTCGTCTACCTGACCTACTAGGACCTGTAGAGACCTCGGAATTCGGGGCACGGGAACCTCAACTGTGCCTTCCAATATCTTCACCACCTCTCCCATGGTCGGCCTCTGGTTCTCATCATCTTGAATGCACAGCCCAGCCACGACAGCAGCTCTTCTCACTTCTTCGATATTCGCCTCTCTTTCTATCCTTGCATCCACAACACCTCTTATGTTTCCCCTCTGAATTTGAGTTGAAGCCCAGGTAGGAAAGTACAACCGACTTTCGTCCACCATTAAATCTAGATTTCTTCGGCCAGATATAATTTCCAACAACGTCATCCCAAAGCTATAGACGTCCACCTTAGAAGTGATAGGAAGGCCAGAGATCCACTCGGGAGCCAAATACCCTCGAGTTCCTCTTGTGGTCGTCAGTACACGGCTGAAATCTCTTCCTACCAGCTTCGCTAGCCCAAAATCTCCCACCTTTGGGCTGAAGTCGCCGTCAAGGAGAATGTTTTCAGGCTTGATATCGCAGTGAATGATGCGATCCCTGCATTCCTCATGCAGATAAAGTTATCCTCGTGCAGTGCCCACTGCGATCTCAAACCGGGTCTTCCAATCTAACACCTTCTGTATGTCTTCCGCCCGAGAGAAGAGAAAGGAGTTTAGGGAGCCGTTGGGCATGTAGGCATACACTAATAACCTTCGTGAATGTTCTACGCAGAATCCCCACAGTCTGACCAAATTCACATGCTTTATTCTGCCAGTGGTGATTATTTCTGCTCGGAATTACTTTTCTGCTTGCGTGGAACCCTCTAATCTCTTAACTGCAACAGGCGTGTTGTCTGGCAGAGTTCCTTTGAACACATAACCAAATGCTCCGCTACCCAGCTTATGCTTGAAATTCTCCGTTGCAATCCGCAGCTCTTTGTAACTGAACTTTTTGAGCGACATTGGCACCTCCTCTTCCACGTTTTCCTTCAACAGTCTTCGACGTTTCCGCAGACTGAATGCAGCGAACAGAGAAGCTGAGACAGCACAAAATGCTGCGGCTGTAGAAAGTGTAATAGTAAGCGCAGGAACTTTGATCCTTCGCTCTGATGTTGAACTCTGCAACTCAGAGGCCGCCAGCCTAATGAAGACGGATTGGCCCTTTGATGAAACGCTCATTCCCAATAAATCCCCAAACCACAGTCTACAGACAGTTGGATCAGAAATAGTGAAAGAAAAGGCTATGCAGGAGCAATTGCTGAGACGAGCTGTACGGCACCCTAGCTGCCATGGCTCGTTGTTGATTAAGACAGCCTCCTTTTGGGGCAAGTATTGGTTCTTGGCTTCTAAGAAGTCGTCAGTTGTGCCCTTTGTGTCAGAGCACTGCAGGGGACTTCGCCGAGCACACCCCGTTGACCACCAACCTTGAGAGTCATGCTTGGGCGTGAAGCCCTAGACACAACTGCACACATCATTCGCATTGCAGAGTCCATAAGCCCCGCAGATTTCATAGTCACTGCATTGACCTCGGTATGTCGACCACCTCAGACTCCATCTACCATCATCCAGCCAAAAGTACAGTTCAAATTCTCCGTTCTCATTTAACAGGAACCGCCCCGTGATCATATGATCTATAGGATTTAAGCCAAAATGAATGTATATTGTTGAAGGAGAAAGCCTCACACAGAACGTACGAACTTTCTGCTGACCTTCTAATTCGGGAACCTTGGTAAAATAATTTTGTCCAAATTGTCCAATACATTCTCCACTGGACCAATATGGAACGGTGTTGTTAAACAGCATTATCAACTGCGTCCTTCCTGGAGTCATGTCCATTCGAAAAGAGAAGAGCCCACTTGCAGGATCCGAAGAACTCCTCCAGGAAGTCAGCGTCATGCCTTTCGACATATTCATCTCAGGCAACAATGTATCGGTTGGATTTGTGAAACTCTCCCAAACAATCACAGACTCGTTGTGGGCGTCCAAAATAATGAAATTACCAGAGTCCATTATCACTGCTCGTGATCCTTTCTGGCCAATATCTGTCGACCAAACTGACTGGCTATTTCTATCAAGCAAACTAAGATGACCATCGTCTGAAATTTCCAGAACTCCCGGCTTGTTTTTGACAGGATTATCTCTGTTAGCCACCCAGACAATGGCCTTCTGAGAGATGGGGGCATACCAGATGCCAATATACCAATTATTCGTTCCACTTGGACTGAAAAATCCCAATGCAAACGTGCCATTCTTGGAAATTAGGGTCTGATTTCCAGTGAGCGAAGCCCCCAGCAGAAGTGTATCTCCACCATCCACTGCTGGTTAACTGCAGTAATGGACTGCCACAATTACAGTAATTACTCGGAAAAAATACGTCTTTCCCATTTCAATAACCTAAGGCGTTTGTATCTCTCTTAACAATTGTATCGAATTTAAATAGCAAATAAACAAGCTACCAAATGAGGAACATGGCTGATGCAGTGAACTTAATCCAGCGGAAACAAATTCAGAAATTTGACTGCCTGTAGCCAATAATTACAAACGTTCTACTCTGAGAAATTAAGATACTGCCGGAGTAAAGTCTACGTTACGCATATTTTCATTAAACTTTTTTCGGTAATTTTCTTCCGAATTAAAAAAAATGATAATGATAGTATGTATAACATTTTCCTAGTCCACTTTAACAGATTTCCATACCAGTGGGCCATGCTATTATTGAAAAAAATGAAAAAATGAAGTGAGTGCGCATAATGAGCCTAAAGTCGCCGCTTCTACCAGGACAGTACGGAGGAATGAATAAAAAAGAAGATTTTAACAGCGTAGATATCACACTAGTGTTTCTCTCCGCGTTCTTTCTCGGCAGAGAATCAAAAAAAGAAAAGATTTGACAGCTCATTAGACCCACTCAGGTCTTTCGCCGTGATGACTGAGTGCAAGTCTTTTCTAAATTTCTAATGAGTAAGAGAAGTCTTTTGTGCCGAAGGATTTTTTCTAGATGCCTATTGCAGAAGTGACATCTACTCAGAATTCCCTATTCCAGATCTGTGAACATCAAGTTATCTTTATCTACCTTCTGTTTGATTAGATTTGTCACATTTTCCATTTTCAATGAATAATCACTTGAATTAAAATATAATATCATATATTTTTATTTTTATTATATATTAAGATTAAAATAAAATGTATAAGTCTTGATAGTCTCTGGATTTAACTGTGTTCACATTTTTTACATCAATGTTTTAGATCATGTTCTATGATCCATCATCATAGTGATAGAGCAAGAAAAGAGAGTAGAACAAATGTAGCACATCAATATGACTAAAAAATGATGTTGACACAATTAAATTTAGAAGCTACCAAGACTTATTATTATAGACCGGTTAACACTTTTATTGAAGTTATTTTTTGTCAATAAAAGAAGGGTAAAAATTTATTCAAACACAACAGAGATACAAAACATGCAAAGTGCCTAGCAGAGACAGCACTACAAAACCCACAGCACTATAAAACCCTGTCCATGCCTACTAACTTATCTAACACAGTTTTTTATTAAAGTTATTAACATATATGATGAATAGAATGTTATTAATCCAAATAATTGATATTAATTAACTCTAGAATACTTTAAATTACCAAATTTTCACCTTTGTATTTTGTCAATCTACATTTATATAAATATAATGTCTTGTTTGAATGATTAAATAACATTTAGGGCTTTCACCTACATCATCTTAAATATTTGAATTCATCTAGAGAAGCAAACAAAAATAGTATAGTCAATATTTTTTCATAACCAATTATATTGACAAAGGAAAAATTATTTAATTTATAGTTTTATATATAGACATAACATTTAAAGTAAAATTATAGGTGAAGGGGGGAACTAAAATTTATTATCAAATTTTAATATTTTAATCAAACCTCAATCGTAAACAAATCACAATCCAATTGTTTATAATGAAGCATGGTTGTTACAATTGCATTGTTAACCTTCAACTCAATGTAACAATAGTTTATGTTATATCATTATATATTAAGGCTATTCCTATCCTAGCTTTTATAATACAACTTATCTTAAAGTAAATCATACATATACATAATTCTTATGTACTATCAAAATTTATGAATTCAACCATATAAGTTTTTATATAAATTGTACAAAAAAAAAAAATTTGAAGTAAAAATCTTTAATTCATTTAAAAAATAAAAGTTTATAAAAGACAATTAAATATTTTAACTTGTAATTTACAATTAAACTAAAAATTATTATTAAAATATAATAAGAAATACACGCGCACGCACACACACACACACACACTCTCTCTCTCTCTCTCTCTCTCTCTCTCTAAAAAATTAATTATAAAATAGTGAACTATTAGACATTTTGTATGAAATGTATGTTGAAGTTAAAGGTCTTGTAAAATATTTCTTTAAATGGAATCATACAAACTAGGAACAAAAGGGATTGTTAATAGAATATTTGAGAGGTCTAGGTATGGGATGAGTTGCTTGTTTCTTTGTGGACCCAAACATTACTAGAGTATCCCAACTATGGTTCTCCGATAATCTATTGATAAACATGCCACCTTCAAGGTTGGGACATTGAGTTTCACCTAGAAGGAATATTGAAGTCCAAGTATTCTATGTATCACATCCGTCCTGATTACTAATGCCCTAGACGGTACTTGGTGTTTTTCTAAAAATAATGCTTTTGAATTTACTTGATGTCCTAGAGGTTTAAACTGGTTTTTCATGAAATAGTGGTTTATTGATTTTATGCCCTAGATGGTATTTACTTACTTTATTGAAACCATGGTTTCAAATAAGGTGAGGCTTAATGTTATGTCTATTGCTTAGAACAATGTTTCAGAATGTATCGAGTAGATATGGTATAGTTATCTTAAAATTATTGATTATTGTTATGAAATGTAATCATTTCTATAATAATACACTGACTACATTTCATGTTTGAGTGGGTGATGGAAAGATTTATCCTATGAGAACGGAGGGAAAATATCACTAGTAGAGGATGTAAACATGATCATGAACGTCGAGCCATCTGAACTCTCAGTTGGTAATTCTTACACATTAGGGTTAGTTCTTGGCCTTATTAGTAGTATAGGATTGAACCTTAAAGGTGTATTCCATCATTTGTCTCTCTACCTTAGACCTTGTCGATGGGATCTTGAACCTAGGTATGGATGGTGATCACCCTTGCGCTTTTCTTGTTAGATAGTTATAATCCCTTCTATGTTGTTTTATTGCTCTTTATTTTATCTCAATAGAATATATATATATATATATA
>MU228323.1:1103839-1129221 GCA_018584345.1 Thuja plicata | reverse complement strand
TATATATATATTGCGAGAATAGTTATATATAAGAATATGTATAGATATTTGTATTACTTTACAAACAAGTATATATTTGTGCTTGCAATTTATATTTAAATATTAAAACTATTAATATTTACATTTTCTTTATTTAACCCATTAACTTATAAATCTATTTTATTCTATTAATCATAAAGAATTCTTGATAAAATTACTAATATTGAATTTAATAATTAATTTTGGAGCTGAATTTTTAATAATAAATTAAAACAATATAAAATAATGAACTAAGAATAAGTTTTAATGTCCTACTTCCTACTCTTATAAAGATGAATAAAAGTCTAATTACAATTACTAGGAGAGAATCAAAATTGAAAGAAATAATAAGTAATTTGAACTTATAAACTAAGAGCCATCTTTGGACTCACGCCAAAAACAAAAGCCAGCTTTGCATTAACATAAAGGACTCGTGCAAAAACTGCAAGTCATGCTTTTGTCATGAATAAGATAGTAGTTCAAATAAAATGTAAAAGACATTGAAATGTTTTGAAATGAAAAGACATGAGAAAATATCACTCCGCATAAAAAGAGGTTCTTTCATTCCATAAAGAGGAGGAGAAGGCATTACGGTAGGGAAGAAGGGTGTGAAATATAAGAAATTACGCACAAGCCATAGAGGAGAAAAATCACACCAGAAAAAGGGCAACTGTTGCATCCTTTGGTCACTTCCAAATTTGAACTGTTCAGTCGAGGCATGTAGAGACGTTTTTCTTCATGGTTGTAGTTGGGTTTCTTTTCTTAAAGTTTTAAATGTATGTTGTCTGTTCATTTCTAGCATTTCTCGCTCCTTCTCTTTCCTTTGAGATCATGTATTACTCCTTCTCTTTCCTTTGAGATCATGTATTATTGAAAGAAAATATGAAGAATCATGGGAAATGATCTGTTGAGATAGGATAGATGGTTTCTTTAAATGTTTCATCTTGATTGGTATTTAAATTTGCTGCTATCATTGAAAGGACTTCCTACATTTTCTCATTTCATTATGGTGAAAGGGTTCTACAAATTAAAAGCAAAACAACGTGCTAAGTTTATTTGTATGCTGTGATATTTTAATGGAGTTTTATATTAATTTTACCAAGCATTCGAAAGAATGATTATGCTGTCCATTTCCAACACTAGTAATGTTATTATGATGTCTATAACCCACATTGTAAATGGTCGGTATGAATTTCATACCCAACATTTGGAATGGTGGGTATGAATTTTACACTAAACATTTAAAATGGGAGTTTTGTTTTTTTACCAGCATGAAGAATGGTTTTTTTTAACAGTTCATACATGGCACTAAGAATTTTGTTATAATGTTCATATCAAAGTTGAAATAATAGATCATGTTGTTACCAGCTTCATAAAAGGTTCGAACGTTGGTATTATTTGTCCTTGGAAGTAGAAAACATGTT
Source organism: Thuja plicata (assembly GCA_018584345.1). Classification (NCBI taxonomy): domain Eukaryota; kingdom Viridiplantae; phylum Streptophyta; class Pinopsida; order Cupressales; family Cupressaceae; genus Thuja; species Thuja plicata. The sequence goes on along the minus strand of MU228323.1, from coordinate 1,127,779 downwards.
TCTATTCCCATTTGAAAGTAAGATCATAAGCCATGTTCTAAGGAAATTTTTGCTTCCGCAAACTAACACTGTTATGATAGCAGCACTTAAGTTTATATAACACCAACATTAGGGGGTTTTTATTGTGTAATCATTTGTTTAAGAAATGAAACCTTCTAATCTTAGTCACTTTGACACTGATATTTTACTAATTATTCAAACCCGTGTATGGTAGAAAAATACAATGCTTAGTAGCAAGAGATGCTTAAATTCATGCAACACTAAATTAAATTATAGTTATACCATTGATTCAGATCTAGGAGCTTAGAATCATGGATATCTATGGTATGTATTGCCTTTGTAAATTCAGAAACGCATGATTTAACTTTATAATATGGGTGTCCAATTCGTTATATCAGCTAGGGTGATAGTGAAGGAGAGCCTATAATTCCATTTTCACTAGTGTTGTGTTAGGAAGAAAGAATAAAATTTAAATCTAGGCAGTGTGACTATGGATGCAAGTGCATTCTTCTTTATTCTTATTTTCTCTTAATCGGACAGTGCTTTTAACATAGTACACCTATCTAGTAGGTTTGACTTCCACTCGGGGTTTTCCCTTAACTAGGTTTCCTCGTGAAAAAAACTTGTGTTGAGAGTTATGTGTGGTGGATCTTGCATTCTTGTTTATTTTCCAGATCTCTCAGTGATTCAATTGTTAATGTTTTAAATTTTGTGACTACAACTGATTCCCCCCCCGCTTCAATTGTGTTTTCCTTCTTTGGGCCTAACACGTTGCATGATAGAGGATGCTACATGTTTGGTGAACATGTGATTCCACCTTGTTCAATTCATACCTTATCTTCTCCTTATCATTGTCTCTTATTTTTTGGCCTATATAAGAATGCACTTCTTTATTGAATATCTTTGAATTCTGCTTGAATCAATCCATTAGTTATGTATTGAATCTAGTTGGTTCATTAGTGCATCATTGATGAGAATAGATTTTGTTCTTGTCTATATCATCTATTTTTTCTTTGTGCTATTCCTTGGCCTCTATATCCATGGTTCATTTCTATATGAAAATTCTTATAAAACCCATCTTGTAAGTATCTTGTTAAATGGTAAATTTTAAACAATCAAATAGATGCCTTAATGCCTCAATAAGATAGAGTTAGTTACAATCATCTTGACACATATTTGGCTGTTATCTAGAAATAAGAAACATTTTTTCACACCACTCACAATCAAACCAGTGGGCGGTTGTGTTGGGTCTTTCTCCTTGGCTTTCAAAGTCAGTTGTTGCCTCTTGATCCTATCCAAAAAAATTGTTGTGTTTTGGTTAAGGTCTTCTAAGATACTCTTCTATATTTTATTCTTATTCTTTTTTTTTTCCCTTCAAATCCTCACCCAAGAGATCTTCTCTATCGGTGTGGATTAGGATAATAATGGGAAATAGCTTGAAACATGGAAACTACAAAATCCAAATTCACATGTCATTATCCTAACCAAATCAATAGAGGGTTGTAAATAAGTGTAAATTAAATGAAGCTAAATTAAACCCAATTTCAATCAACATAAATTTCTTGCATTACTTATCTTAGTCTCCTTGAGTCGCTCTCATAAATTATGTATGCACAAAGCAAATTCAACAGCTTAGAATGATTACAAGAAGATATCAAAGTTGTATTGTTTGAAAATAAAGAAATGAGTGGGTTTAAGTAGGAAGTGATGGTTTATTGAATGCAGAAAGTTAAATATGTTTATAGAAAGCTTACATACATAATTGTATGAGTGGAAGAGGAAAATTAGAAAGTTAGTTTAGAAAGGAAAAGTTAAGAGGATAAAAGGATGGAAGAAATGAGCAAGTGGAAATCAAAAGAGGAATGTTTGTGAGATAGGATTTTATATAAGTTATTGTGTGGGGATGATAAGATGTGAGAAAATTAGCAAGTGAGATGGATAAGGCTTCGATAATATTAGAGAGGTAGATAAATAAATTAAATTTATTTATTCTTTCACATATATTAAATAAATTTTCATTTGTTTGATTTGAGCAATGGGAAAAGTGATTAAATAATTAATGAATTATTTAATCTTTATGTGAAAGTATTAGCTTAAGGGATTCAACAATTTGGTCAATTACTTAATCGATTAGTAGAATTTAATAAAAGAGAAGTTAATTCAGTAGATTGGTCGATGATGATAGATAAATGTAATGAAATTGATTGATTTTGTCAAATAAAAAATTAGAATGTTTCAAGACCATAAAAGAAAAATGATCTATATAATAAAAATGTTAGCATTAATTTTAACAATATTACATTGCTAGTACATTTATGTTATTGAACTACATATATTATGGAGTAGCATTATTTACTGTGTAGTTATATTAACTGTTGAGCTGGCACCTTCATTGTATATATCTTTTATGTTTTAAAATTTAGAAAAATGTAAAGATTTGTCCTCTATTTCATGTGGTAGTAGAGTGGGTGTGGGTATGACATGACGAAAAAGAAGAGGCGTGCAAGTTGAAAAGTAGATGGATTCGATTTTTATTTGAATCATTATATATTATAGTATTTCAATGAAGGAATATAGATCAACGATCTTGCTTCCTTCATGATTAACTTCAATCTTTCATATTTTCAGAGACACGTTTGGGGAGCACCTCCATGTATTATTGCTAATGAAAATTTTCCACCTTCAATGTTTCCGTGGATTTCTATATTTAGTTCCAAGCTTCCCATTATGGCTGGATTAGTGAGGATATAGGATATATTTTTGAATGTGCCTCGTTTGTACTGCCTACATTTTCTTGAGAGCTTTTTAAAACTTTTTCAAAAAATCCCTTTCTTATTAATCTTAAAATCATTGCACTTTATGAAATAAGATTTCTTTGAGGAATCCTACAATGGAGGCGCATAGCCTATGGTTCCACATTCGCATACATAAGTGCACCAATTTATTTTACTCAAGTATATATAACTTGTTCAACAATTACATATATTTTAATGTCTTAGTTATACAACACATACTGAAAATGCATGACATTTTGTTAACGGAATTTTACATCATGACACTAGCTTTTTTAATGAAAATTTTCCACCTTCAAGGTTTCAGTGGATTTCTACACGTAGTTCCAAGCTTCCTATTATGGCTGGTTTAGTGAGGTTATAGAATATATTTTTAATGTGCCTCCTGTGTACTGTCTACATTTTCTTCAGAGATTTTTAAAACGTTTTCAAAAAATCCATTTCTTATTTATCTTCAAGTCATTGCACTTTTTGAAATAAGATTTCTTTGAGGAATCCTATAATGGAGGCGCATAGCCTATGGTTCCACATTGGTATACATAAGCGCACCAGTTTATTTTACTCAAGTATATATAAGTTGTTCAACAATTACATATATTTTGATGTCTTGGTTATACAACACATACTGAAAATGCATGACATTTTGTTAACAGAATTTTACATCATGACACTAGAATTTTTACATGCTTAGCCATACTTGGGAATCACTAAGGTTTTTTCATAGTTGGAAAGGGGAAGGATAAGAGTTAGAAGAATCTCACCTATTTTTCAACCATACAAGGTAAGCACAATTTTACACACATATTTCTATTTAACAAATACTCGTGCAAAAGCATAGTAGGGAACCTTTCAATTTGAAGATCAAATGAATCTATAAGATGCCACAAACATGTAATTCAAATAGGTTGTTGGAGATTCAATATTGAAGAAAATGTAGAAATCTTTTCATAGCCAACTAAGGTAAAATTTCATTCACAAAGTTGTGTGATAAGTGCTCAATTTCTAAGTGCTCAATTTCTAAGAATAGCAATTAATGTTTTTTAGTTATTAACTTTTTCATTCCACTCTTGCACTGGCAACGACTTGAAAGTGGGGAAAAGATGGAAACTCTAAAGAACATGTAGCAGCAGCAGTAGTAGTAGTAGTAGTAGTAGTAGTAGTAGTAGTAGTATTTTCACATAAAAGATGCAACCTTAAATGACAAGATAAGATGCAACTAGCACTACCCAAGAAAGAAAATTGATTCAAGACCATTAAAGAAAAATTATCTATATAATAAAAATGTTAGCATTAATTTTAACAATATTAAATTTTTATTACATTTATGTTATTGATCTATAGATATTATGCAATAGCATTAGTTACTATGTAGTTATATTAACTGTTGAGATGGCACCTCCATTGTATAAATCATTTATGTTATCAAATTTAGTAAAATGTAAAGTTTTGTCCTTTATTTCATGTGGTAGTAGAATAGGTGTGGGTGTGACATGACGAAAAAGAAGAGGCATGCAAATTGAAAAGTAGTTGGATTCAAATTTTATTTTAATCATCATATATTATAGTATTTCAATGAAGGAATCTAGATCAACGATCTTGCTTCCTTCATGATTATCTTCAATCTTTCATATTTTCAAAGACATGTTTGGGGAGCATCTCCATGTATTATTCCTAATGAAAATATTCCACCTTCAATGTTTCCGTGGATTTCTATACATAGTTCCAAGCTTCCCATTATGGCAGGATTAGTGAAGATATAAAATATATTTTTGAATGTGCCTCCTGTGTACTGCCTACATTTTCTTGAGAGCTTTTAAAAACTTTTTTCAAAAAATCCATTTCTTATTTCACTTAAAATCATTGCACTTTATGAAATAAGATTTCTTTATGGAATCCTACATTGGAGGTGCATAGCCTATGGTTCCACATTGGCATACATAAGTGCACCAATTTATTTTACTCTAGTATATATAACTTGTTCAACAATTACATATATTTTAATGTCTTAGTTATACAACACATACTGGAAATGCATGACATTTTGTTGACGGAATTTTACATCATGAGTGTAGATTTTTTAATGAAAATTTTCCACCTTCAACGTTTCAGTGGATTTCTATACGTAGTTCAAAGCTTCCCATTATGGCTGGATTAGTGAGGTTATATAATATATTTTTGAATGTGCCTCCTGTATACTATCTACATTTTCTTTAGAGATTTTTAAAACTTTTTTGAAAAATCCATTTCTTATTTATCTTGAAATCATCACACTTGATGAAATAAGATTTCTTTGAGGAATCCTACATTGGAGGCGCATAGCCTATGGTTCCACACTGGCATACATAAGTGCACCAATATATTTTCCTCAAGTATGTATAAATTGTTCAACAATTACATATATTTTGATGTCTTGATTATACAACACATACTAAAAATGCATAACCTTTTGTTAACGGAATTTTACATCATCACACTAGAATTTTTACATGCTTAGTCATACTTTGGAATCACTAAGGTTTGTTCATAGTTGGAAATGGGAAGGATAAGAGTTAGAAGAATCTAACCTATTTTTCAACCATACAAGGTAAGCACAATATTACACACATATTTGTATTTAACAAATACCCATGCAAAAGTATAGTAGGGAAGCGTTCAATTTGAACATCAAATGAATCCATAAGATGCCACAAACATGTAATTCAAGTAGGTTGCTGGAGATACAATATTGAAGAAAATGTAGAAATATTTTCTTAGCCAACTAAGGTACAATTTCATTCATAAAGTTGTGTGATAAGCGCTCAATTTCTAAGAATATCAATTAATGTTTTGTAGTTATTAATTTTTTCATCCCATCTTGCACTCGTAATGACTTGAAAATGAGGGAAAAATAGAAAATCTAGAGAGCATGTAGTAGTAGTAGTAGTAGTAGTAGTAGTAGTAGTAGTAGTAGTGGTGGTGGTAGTGGTAGTGGTGGTAGTGGTGGTAGTAGTAGTAGTAGTATTAGTAGTAGTAGTGGTGGTGGTGGTAGTGGTGGTAGTAGTAGTAGTAGTAGTAGTGGTAGTAGTAGTAGTAGTGGTAGTCGTAGTGGTAGTGGTAGTAGTAGTAGTAGTGGTAGTGGTAGTAGTAGTAGTAGTAGTGGTAGTAGTAGTAGTAGTGGTAGTCATAGTGGTAGTGGTAGTAGTAGTAGTGGTAGTGGTAGTGGTAGTGGTAGTGGTAGTGGTAGTGGTAGTGGTAGTGGTAGTAGTAGTAGTAGTAGTCGTAGTAGTAGTAGTACTAGTAGTAGTCGTAGTGGTAGTGGTAGTAGTAGTAGTAGTAGTAGTAGTAGTAGTAGTAGTAGTAGTAGTAGTAGTATTAGTGACGTAGTGGTAGTAGTAGTAGTAGTGGTAGTAGTAGTAGTGGTAGTGGTGGTAGTAGTGGTAGTGGTAGTAGTGTAGTGGTAGTGGTGGTGGTAGTAGTAGTAGTAGTAGTAGTAGTAGTAGTAGTAGTAGTAGTAGTAGTAGTAGTAGTAGTAGTGAGATTTTCACATAAAAGATGCAACCTTAAATGACAAGATAAGATGCAACTAGCGCTACCCAAGAAAGAAAATTAATGAATTTTGAACTAGATTTACATTTAATATAGCTATTAGTTATTGGATTAAATTTTTTCATCTAGTAATGCCTTATTTTGTCATAGCCACTACTAAGAATGCTACCCAAGAAAGAAAATTGATGAATTTTGAACTAGATTTACATTTAATATAGTTATTAGTTATTGGATTAAATTTTTTCATCTACTAATGCCTTATTTTCTCATACCCACGACTACGAATGCACACTAATGGTAAAGTAAAGGAGACATTATGCAAAAAAATTATTTACATATGTTATGGAGATACAAGTTTTACAAATGATTCTACTCATAATTGATGTCAGTATCATTCTCATAGAGACCCAATTTATCATCATTGGGGTTTTCTGTGGTGACCTTGACAAATAATTTTTTTTTTAAATGTCTTATGATTATTATTTAGTGTGCTTTTAAAGCCATCTTGTATACACTTATTAAAACCTTCATAAACTCATCTAAGACATCAAATGGATAAATTTTAAAGTTTTTTTTTGGAGGGTACTGACAATGGAGGATGGAGGAATTTCTAACATCTCAAGTAAGATTCTCACTTTAATATGGTGTTTTGTATGAGAAGTATTATTGGTTTATGTTTTAATTTTTACATTTTTTTTGTGACGTCGAAAAATATGAAGAGTGCATGTATTTTGAAGTTTACATTATGGAGATAGATTTGGGATTTTTAATTGAGTACCACATGGAATATTTTCCAATGAGATTTAGAGTATTTGATCAATAATCATACCCATTTGTGGTCATTAGAAAATGACACAAATCTATTCTATCTCTTAGGGATCATTGTTAAATAATACAAGACTTTGTAATTTTAGAGTTAAGAACCAAGAGCTTAAGAACATAGCTCAAAGTTGCTACAACTTTTTCAGGGTCAAGAGACAACTTAATGGAAGCCAACTTGTTTTAGGATTTGTTTCTTCAAGAGAACAATTTATCAAAATATTAATTCATATTATGTAATCAGCCTATTTTGTTATGTAAGCCTTAAGGGGGGCCCTAGGGTAAGGTGAATTTGATGTTTTCAAGATAAATGTAATACATGGGGGAACATTAGCATAAATTTTAATAACATTGCATTGTCATTACATTTATGTAATTATATTACAATTATTGTGTAGTTACATTACCTATTGCGCTATTGTCTTCATTGTATAAATATTTCATGTCATTGAATAGTAAAATATCATGTTTTGTCCTTTTTTTAGAAATTTTTTAATTATTTAGAAGATAGAAGAAAACAATAAGGTTTAATTAAATAAATTTATCCAATCAATTTAGATGAATAGTTAGTGAAAAGTGTTGTTGTGGGTATTTGAAAATTTGCAGTGTCTACTATGGGAATGGTTACTTTTCCATTTAATCACTACTGATTGGGTTCATTAGGGGGATTTTAATATCGTGGAGTACCCTATTATCAATGATTGGGAAATTTTCACTTAGATTGCAGAGCTCATGTTTGAAGCTTGGATTCCACCCAAAAATTCCTTTGGTGTGTATATCCTTAGGTAAAATAATAAACCAATGTACCAGTTTAGGCTAGAAAAATTTGTCCAACTAGAATGCTTCTAATTGAATCTTTTATGACCAACCTGATTTGGTTGAAACCATGTTGTGTATTGTGGCATCCTCATTGTTGTCTTTATCATCCAAGTAGGTTTCGACCAAAATCTACTCAACTAAAAATATTTTGATTACTTGATCAAAATAAAAATATTGAAAAAGATTGGCCCATGTAGAATTAAATTTGGTTTAAAACACTTGCCTACTAACTCTAGCAAACCTCATACCTATGTACAGAATCTAACAAACTCTAGCTCTTCGCATATTTATAATCTTCATAGCTCTTCTTTTTCAAATTTTATTGTAAGGATTGTAGGGTTTGTAGTGGTTGGAATATTTTTACCAAAACTCTAAATCCCATGTATAAAGAAAAATGAATGATTTCTTAAAATTTTTCCATTGAAACAATATGGGTATCAAGTTCTAGTAGTATTAAAAAATAATTACCTAATTTCTATTGATATGTATATAGCTCTCTTAGATTATATCCATGATATTACAAATCTATGCAACATTCAATCTTTTGTAGCTTAAATTCTACCACAAAAATAAGAAATATGAATGATATAATATCACAACCTGGCTCTATTACAAGATAGGATCAATTAAGAATTATTCTATTCAATCGATTCAAATCTACAATACATATATTTTTTATCTTTAATTTCATGAAAATTTTAACATATCTGATCTGAATTATGAATCAGATTACAATACCTTGTGTGATACCTACGATATTGTCAAGTTCAATATAAAAACCAGAAGGCTAACAACAGAATTGAAAGACAAAAAAGTAATCGATTATATTCAAAATTAGAATTTATACAAATATGATGGATCCCAAGTGTCACCAGAATACCTTTGAAATGAAACAAAGAGTCGTCATAATGTTTATTACAAATAAAATTATTAAAACTACCAAAAATTTCAAAAAACTATATAAAAATTGAGGCCTACTTGGAGAAGGCATAACTTTCTAGTCCTAGGTTCGATTTGCAAACCGTTTACTTCATTGGAAAGATAATAAAAATTTGTAGAACGAAAATTGGGAATTAAAACCAAGGTTTGTCCAGGAGAGATAGGCCTGGAAATGCCCCAAAGACCTTCAAAAATGCAATTTACTAAGAAAAAAAATATTAAAAAATTAGATTTTATTATTTCCCAATTCCATCCTCATTATTCCTCCCCCTTGAGAGGCAATGGGCCCCATTGCACTAATCTTCTGCAACAAATGAGGAAATTATGCTTCAATTTGTTCCTTAGTTAACCACTTTCCTTGATGAGGATGTTGACCATCTCGAACCACCCGATAAAGATGAATGTTCTGATTTCTCAAAGTCTTTAAAATGACTTTGGTAATAAGGTTACATTGGACTAGAACAGTAGTAAATAATCCTACAGCTTGAATGTGTTCAATAGCTTGGGAAATTTCCATCAAATGAGGAAAATAGGGTCTCAACAATTCCACATTGAAAACTAGATGTAGGCCCAAGAAGGATGGAAAATTAAGTTCAAAATCATTCTCACCAACTTGGTTCACAATAGTATATGGGTCAGAACAAAGAGGATGAAGCTTCCCATTTTTTTTGTGAAGGTCCTCTTTCTGAAGACATAACCATACCTTGTCACCAATCTGAAAGTGATGAGGAATTCTATGTTTATCATGCCTTTCCTTATACTTCTAATTACTCTGGTCAAAATCTCATGAACTTGCTGCTGTAGGTGCCTAATGTTATCAATGAATTTTTCTTCTTTATCTACCTCCTTGTTAGCATTCAATAGACTATTAGATTGCAAAATTGGCAGTGCTACATCCATAGGTGCCAATGGTTGATACTTAAGTCAAACCTCAAATGGAATATGCCCTGTAGTACTATGGAGTGTATATTTGTAGCTGTGTTGAACATAGGTTTAGCTTTCATCCCATGTGCGAGGATGTTTTGAATGATACATCTGTAATATATGAATTATCATTCGATTCACCACTTTTGTCTGCCCATATATTTGGGGATAGAATGTTGTGGACTTTATCACCTTTGTGTCCATTTTAGCTCATATTGCATACCAAAATTTGTTGATGAACCTGCTATCCCTATCATAAATATTACTTTTGGGAAAACCAAAATGAACCCAAACATGTTCAAAATATAACTTCATAGTCTCTTCTACAGACATCATCTTTTTACATTCTACCATGATAGCCATTTTAGAAAACCTATCTACAATAACATATACACAATCATGCCTCCGCCTAGTATTTGGAAGCCCAGACATAAAATATATTAAAATATATTGTCATGGCTTATCAGGAATAGGTAATGGTAAGTATAGACCCAACTTATAGTTTATTGGCTTTGCAATTGCACATGATGCACAAGCTTGTATATATTAAATTATATCTTGCTTCATTTTTGGCCAATAGAAATACTTTTAATGGATAGCAGTAGTCTTACCAATACCAAAATGTCCTGTGACATGGTTGTAGTGAGCTTCCCATATCATTTTATTTTGTTCTCGAGTGGGTACATATATATGACCAACATGGCAAAGCATCCCATCCTGCAAGTGAAAATCAGAGACACACTTTCCTTCAACCAAATTACTATACATGTTAGCGCAATTAGGGTCAATACCATATAGTTGTTCCCATGTGGATGACTGATGACCACATGAATCCAGCACCATTGTCAAACCTTCAATTGGAGGCCTACTCAAATAATCTGCCACTTTGTTACTACTTCTTTTTTTATGACAAATGTTGAGGTGAAATTGTTGTAGATAAGATGAACACCTTTGATGTCTGTCATTCTGGAACTTCCCTTATGTTTGCAAGAATTGAAGAGGTTTATGGTTTGTATGTATAATAGTTTCTTTTCCCAGTATTTAATGTTTTCATTGTTTGCAAACCTAAACAATAGCGTACAACTCCTTGTCATAGGTTGGGTACCTATGTACTGTATCAGAAAAAGTTTCACTATGATAGGCACTAGGATGCCCATGTTGTGTGAATATGTGTTGAGAGAATAATCAGATGCATCAGTTTCTATATTAAATGATTGTTGCAAAATCAGGAGGACCAGTACTGGTGCTGAACATAATGTTTCCTTTAATTCTTCAAATACTTGTTTCTTTTCCTTTGTCCACTAAAATTTTGCTTGTGCTCGACCCCTTAGTATTGAGACATAGAAAATATTGAAAAATTAGATTTCAGTTTTTCCCAATTCCATCTTGATCAATATCCTATAATATACATACATAATTTTAGCTCATGATTTAATAATCCTTTGAAGACATTCTCTATAATCTTTTTACCACTCCAAGATTCACATTTATATTTTTATAAGGCTTTGAATTCTAAAATTTCCATCATGATTTAAATTCTTTGTAATCAAATTCCTCTCATATGACATGAATAGAAAATCTAAGAAAAACCTCATTACCATAGGAAACTTTCATCCCATGCCCATGAAATATTCATTTCATCTATTAAAAAAAACTCATTTTGGAGTTTTTCAAAGAAAGAAAAATTCCAATATGAGTTCACAAAAGCCATCACAATTGATTTAATCAAATGACGTAGGATGGATGAGATAAAATATCTAAATAAATAGATGTGTCACATTAGCTTACAAATCCAAAAATAAAAAATAAAGAAAACAAGATATTAAATTAAGTTAATGAGCATGTATGCTTTGATGAGTGTTGATAAATGAATATGGTGGGTTGTTAGCAGTGGTGGCACTCCCCTTGGGAAGTAAAAAAAAAATGTACTACTGAAGTTGTAGCTACCTACCATGGCCTATGCTTGGCTAAATAGAAGAATTTAACCAAGGTCTAGGTTGAGGAGGACTAGAACACTATTATTTAATTCTTAAAATGTACTCAATCCCCCACCATGGTCAATAAATAATTGGATCAAAGATTGCCAAGGTATCATTAATTCATTTGAAGGATGAAATATAACACACACAAACATAGATATATATAGAAGGCAATACTATAGTGGATTATTTTGGCAATATTAGAGTCCAAGGTGATAGATTCATCAGGTGGTAGATGCACGAAATGTGTCCCAAGGTGGTCTAAAAAATGATAAACCTAGACAAGACATACACAAACGTCATATTGGTAGGTTTAATAATGACATGCATTAAGTACAAAAAATACATGGTTTTCATTTCACATGCTTTTTGGGGGATTTTAGCCTTATTTTTCTTTCAATGTCCAGCCATGGTTTTTACTAGAGGCTATGTCAGTGATAGGAATAGAGGGTTTGTCATTTCTTATCTTAGTAAAATGGGAAGTGATAGAAATCATCTTGAACCTATCAATTGAGAGGAGATTAAAAATGATCCCACCATTTGGAGGAGTTTGAAGAAGATTGGAGTTGCCCCTTTTCTACAAAGACTCCATGGATTTTATCTTAATATCAAAAATAAATTTGTAGACAATTTGAAGATGACATTGATTATGGGTGAACCCACAATAGTGGGTTACACTTCTTTGCCTGAACGGACAGTCAAGTCTACATTTTTAAAAAACCTTTGAGATTCAGATGCACATTGTCATTAAAACGTTTGAAATTGAAATATGACATAAACTAGAGCCTTTTAGGATTTTCTATCTAGATTCTAAACATTTATTTATTTATTTATTGAATTGATTCGAACGGTTTTTTTTATCCCACGAAAACCGGTATGCCGTTGAAAACGTAGTTTTCAAAGAGTTATATTGACTTCATAGAGCATAACTTTTTTTATAAAATAGATATCAATGTGATTCTTTTGAATTTATCTTTGTAACATCTATTTAGAGGGCATGCAATTGGTTTCACAACATTATCATGATTATTGCAAATTTTATGAATGTTTGAAGTTGAGTAAACTGTAATTTTGACATACCTTGACTACATAGCTTTAACTTGATGTGTATTTATCAAATTAAATTTTTTAAAATAGAAAGTAGACTCAAAGAAAGAGGGAACTCTTATTTTTAAAAACAAATTCTCTTTTCTACTATATTTCATTGAATGTCAAACTCAGAGGTTTATAATTGATTAAAAACCTACATTTGATGCACATAAAAAAACATAGGCCTAATTAATTCAAAAATTATCAAATATATATTTGTTAGAAAGATCATTCATAGTAATTATGATATGAAAAAGGATGTCTCCTTATTATTCCATTTGAGCCCTGTATTTGAGCCCCAAAGCCATGAAAACTTTAGAATTATGTCAAACTCTGCAAATGCCCTCTAATCAGAGACTTTCGATAGAAAGTAGTTTCAATCGAAACTAATTAGTTTCAATCAGAACTACTTTCTATCAAAATTACTTGCATGTTTTAATGTGTGTTAACCCATTTGGCAAAATAGTTTCAATAGAAAGTTATAGATGACTTTCGATAGAACCTATGTCGACCTATTTGGTGCCATTTTGGGTTCAGAACGATTACATGTAAATAAATATATGTTTTCCTCATCTTGTTAATTCAAAATTTGCAAAATAATTTGCATTAAGGAGAAGGATGACTTTTGAAATTGAATTTTTTCAAATTTTGTCAAAAATTTAGTGGAACAATTTTGCAACTTGTGATGGGAAATAAAAAGAGAAGGCTAAATAAGAGTACATGACATTATTCAAAAGAGACTGAATAAAGACTACATGAAGAAGAACGGGAAAGAAACCATAGGAAACAAGCTCTCTCTCTCTCTCTCTCTCTCTCTCTCTCTCTCTCTCTCTCTCTCTCTCTNGAAACACGCTCTCTCTCTCTCTCTCTCTCTCTCTCTCTCTCTCTCTCTCTCTCTCTCTCTCTCTCTCTCTCTCTGTGTGGATATTTTAAGTTGATGGTTACGACTTGTTTGAATGAAACATGTAAGCATGATATTGTAATACCTGATTAGACCTAATTTGATAAAAAAGACCCAATTAGACTTAATTAGATCTATTAGGACATAATTAGACCTATTAGGACCTAATTAGGCCTATCAAGACATAATTATACCTAAGACCTAATTAGACCTAATATAGACCTATTAGGACTTAAGTAGACCTATTAGGACCTAATAAGCCCTATGACCTAATTAGACCTATTAGGACCTAATAAGACCTAATATGAGTAATGTCCCAAACTAATAGAAACTAAATTATGATGTAATTTTTTATTTGGTAATAAGACATAAGAGTACCCCTTATGACCTAAAACTTGACTAATTAGTGCATAAATAATTATATATAATTAGACCCTTTAGGACCTAATAAGACACAATTATATGTATTAGGACATAATTAGATCCAATTAGACCCTTTATGACCTAATTAGACACAATTAGACCTATTAGGACCTAATTGGACCTAAGTATACCTATCGGGATCTATGATAAGTTATATGACCTCTTAAGACCCCATTTGACCTACTCTAAGATATTAGACCCAATTATACATATTTAGACCTAATTAGACCCAATTATACTTATTAGGACCTAATTAGATGAAATTAGACCCTTTAGGACTTAATTATATCAAATTAGACCTATTAGAACCTAATTAGATCCAATTAGACAATTTAGGGCCTAATTAGACACAATTAGACCTATTAAGACCTAATTAGATCTAATAAGACCCTTTAGGACCAAATTAGACACAATTAGACCTATTAGGACCTAATTATACCTATTGGGACCTATCATAGGTTATATGACCCCTTAAGACCCCATTAGACCCACTTAGACCCAATTAGACCCAATTATACCTATAAGGACCTAATTAGACCCAAAACCTATTTAGAACTAATTAGACCCAATTATACCTATTGCGACCTAATTCGATCCAATTAGACCCTTTAGGACTAATTATATCCAAATAGACCTATTAGGACCTAATTAGATCAAATTAGAGTCTTTAGGACCTAATTAGACACAATTAGACCTATTAGGACCCAATTATAGATAATTAGACCTATCAGGACCAATGATAGGTTATATGACCCCTTAAGACCCCATTAGACCTACTATAAGTAATTAGACCCAATTATACCTATTAGGACCTAAATAGACCCAATTATACCTATTTAGACCTAATTAGACACAATTATACCTGCCAGGACCTAATATGAGTAATAGACCCAATTACACCTATTAGGACCTATGATAGGTTATAGACATGACCTATTGGGGGCTATCTTATGATTAGTAAAACTCTATAGATAGGAAATTTCATTCATACTTTTGTTTAAAATAATGTTATCTATGTATAGAGGAAATTCTCAAGAAGCACAACCTTATGAAGTTGGAGAAGGCTCATCGCAAGGTCAACAAGCCCAACCTTTAGAAGTTGGAGAAGGGTAATTGCAAGCTCAACAAATAAAACCTTTAGAATCCCAAACAAGTACACATCTCTCTCTCTCTCTCTCTCTGAATATCTTAATGTATTCAGCTAGGAATGAATGTAACAATATGGTATTATAAAGAATTGAATTGTTGGAGTGAAATGGAGGTATATTTTTGTTTTTTGGAGTTAGTAGAGAAAATATGAATCCCTGCACCAATCCCACGCACCCATTTCCTAGCACTTTCTTTGATTTCCAAACCTAGCCTGGCTAATTAGGTCTCTGAGCTTTGTAAGAGTTAGGTGTTGTAGGAGTGGAGTTGGAAAAAAGGCTTTGTGGATTATCATAACTTCCAAAAGGGTATCTGAATCTACTGTTAGTTTTCTTAGGTACCACTAGGAAGAAAATTTATGTCCTAAAAACTAGTTGGATAGACATACAAGGAATTGTAGGTCAGTTAAGGTTTGGCATATTATAGAAGTTGGAGTATCAGTATGAGGTTTGATTACCTATCCTTACATAATAATTAAGTTGTCCCAATGATTAATTATGTTTTTTGAAGCCAATGGTGAAGGTTTCTTGATTTTGGCTTAGAATAGGACTAGTATCCCTAAGTTACAATATTGTATGATATTGGTTGAAGCATTGCCCACCTTACAAGAGTTGGAAAATTATTTAATCACATTTTTTTGGTAGAAGACTTTTTGTCTTAAATTAAAAAGGTGTCATACTTTGAATAAATTGCATTTGGGGTGTAAGAAGAGAGAAAAATCCATCACATCACGTCTTGCAGTGTGCTTTGCATTAGGTGGCATCAGAGCTTAGAAAAGTTCTTGGGAAAAGAAATGGAAGATCAAGTTGATGACAAGGAAGAGGAGGATATCCCTTTGAGTATTAAAAATGTGGAGCTAGCTAAAATTGTGAGGGAACAAGAAGCTAACAAAAAGAAGATGGAAGAAAATATTGCAAAGATGAAAATATCATAGACCAGTAGACATACCAATGAAGAAACTAAATCAGAACAAGAAGAGGAGAGCCCTAAAATTGAAAGGGTAAGAGTATCATAAGAGAAAAGTATTATAGACACCTTGGAGAGAGTGGGAATGAGAGATAAAAATACCAGATCTACCAATTTTTTTGGGAAAGATGGACCCTAAGGAGTGTATGGATTGGGTAGAAGCGCTAGAAAAATATTTTGAATGTGAAGACATTCCTACTCAACAGAGAACCGAGATTTCCAAGTCTAAGATGAAGGGACCAACACTAAGTTGGTGGAATTTCTTACAAAGGGAAAGAGTGGAAAAAGACAAGGAGCCAATAACCACATGGAAGAAGATGCTTAGGGAGATCAAAAACCAATTTCTTTCAGATGATTATGAGGTAACTTTGCATAAGAAATTATAGAATTTGAAGCAAAAAATTTTTGATGTAGGATCCTATACTGATGAATTTCACAAAATCACAATGAAGGCCAAGATCCCTAAAACTTTAAAAAAAAATCTTGCTACGTATTTGAATGGACTCAAATACAATATCCAAGATGATTTAATTTTATTTTGTCCATAGTCTGTACACCAATGTTGTCAAATAGCACTGTAGATTGAAGAAAAAAAAAGAGAGGGGAAAAAAATAGTTCCAGTGGAAGAGGTAATGGTTTAAGAGGTAGAGGAAGATTCCAAGGAAAGGGGTCATCACCAAGACTACGGGGAGAATCAAATCACCAAGAGCTTGACAGAGATCAGAGACATAGAGGCAATTTTAGAGGGAGTAGAGGAAACAATAGAGGAAGATCAAGAGGTAGAAACACCACTGTCTTCACTGGCAACTATTTATCCTGCAACCAGATTGGTCACCAATCTTTTAGATGCCCAAGCAAGGACAATACATGTTTGAACACATTAGAAGGAGATAGGAAAGTAAAACTCACTCAAGATGAAGATTGTTAAAGTATGACTTCATATCATACCACTACATCCAGACATGCAGACCCTAAAAAAGGAGTGTCATAATGTTCAATAGTACACTCTTGAAGATGCCAACTCCAAAGGAGCCCCCACAAAGTAATATTTTATTTAGAACTCACTGCAAGGTACATGGAAAAATTTGTAAAATTATTGTTGATTCTGGTTCTACTAAGAATTTAGTTTCTAATGAGATGATAAGTAGACTTGGTTTAAATAAAATACCACATCCAAGTCCTTATAACGTATCTTGGCTCAATAAGGATCAACAAACCATGGTAGATGAACAATTTTGGGTAGAATTTCAAGTAGGAGAATACAAAGATAAAGTTTTATGTGAAGTTCTGAACATGGATGCATGTCATATCCTTCTAGGTAGACCATGGAAATATGATGTTTATTCCCAAGATGGGAGTAAGAAAAAAGTCTACACATTCACCAAAAATGGGAAAAGCTACACCATGACACCTCTCCCTGATTCTGATAAGGATAGAGCCTTAACAAATAGTGTTATCTTAGTAGGAGAAAAGCAATTTTTGAAATTACTTAAGGAGAAAGATGCCCCTTGTTTTTATATCATATTCAAGCCAAAGACAAAGCCTAATAAGATGCCAATAGGTCAAGAAGCTCAGAGAAATGTTGGTCCAAAGGAGGTGTAAGATTTGTTGAACAAATACAAAGGGCTAGTTGCAGACAACAGTACAGAAAATTTTCCACCAAACATGGATATTAGTCACTATATAGACCTCATACTTGGTTCTACATTTCCCAATAAGGATTCTTAAAAACTAACCCTTGAACAAAATGCAGAAGTTGCATAAAAAATTCAAGGATTATTGGAGAAAGGCTTCATTAAGAAGAGCATAAGCCCTTGCGCAGTGCATGTAGTCCTATCCCCTAAGAAGGAGGGTACATGGAGGTTATGTATTGAATCTAGAGCCACCAATAGGATAACCATTAGATATAGGTTTCCTATGCCAAGGATAGAAGATCTTATGGATTGTCTAGGAGGAGAAAAATACTATTCAAAATTGACTTAAAGAGTGGGTATCATCAAATTAGGATTAGAGAAGGGGATGAGTGAAATACATCTTTCAAAACCAATGACGGATTGTTTGAGTGGGTGGTGATGCATTTTGGTCTTTCAAATGCTCCTAGCACCTTTATGAGGTTAATGAATGAGGTCCTCAAACCTTTTATCAATCATTTTTTTGTTGTTTACTTTTAGATGACATATTAATATTTAGCAAGGATAAGGATGCGAATCTGATACATCTAGATATGGTGATGAAAAGATTACATGAGGATCAGTTAAGAATAAATTTGGACAAATGTGTGTTTTTGCAAGAAGAGCTAATATTTCTTGGTTTTGTCATCTCCAAGGATAACTTGAAAATGGATCCTTCCAACGTTGAAGCTGTAGTGAATTTTCCCACTCCAAAATATTCTAGTGAGGTAAAGATCTTTCATGGCCTTGATAGTTTCTATAGAAAGTATGTCAATAATTTCAGTTGGGTGAGTGCACCAATTATAGATACCATCAAAGGGGGAAGGAAATGTAAATTTGTATGGACTGATGCTGCAAACATGTTATTTGAATACTTGAAGACGAGAGTCTCTCAACAGCCTATCTTAATACTCTCTATTTTCACAAAGTCTTCACCATTGAATATGATAATAGTGAGAGAGCTATTGGGCGTGTTCTCGGTCAAGAAGGAAGACCTGTAGAATTTTTCAGTGAAACACTTAATGAAGCCAACCAGAAGTATTCTACATATGACTTGGAGATGTATGCCATGGTTCAGTCACTTAGGAAGTGGAGGCACTAATTATTGACCAAGGAATTTATTGTATATACTGACAATAATGCTTTGAATTTTCTTAACGGGCAGGAGAAATTGAACCATAGACACCTCAAGTGGATGGGGTACTTCCAAGCATTCACTTTTACCATTAAACACAAGAAAGGAGTGGCTAAAAAGGTAGCTGATGCCATGAGTAGAAGAAACTTGGCTATATAAGAAATCACTTTGGAAAGTGTAGGTATCTCTGTGCTCAAAGATATGTATCCCAATGATGGAGATTTCAAAGCCATTTACAAAGTTTGCTTGGAACAAAGAGATAGATATCACACTGAACTTGCAGACTACATGATTCAAGAAGGACTTTATTTTAAAGGGAGTCAACTCTGTATCCCTGATTTCTCCATGAGAGATAAAATTATAAAAGAGAAGCATTGTGGATGTCTATCAATCCATTTTAGTCTTGACAAGATACTTGAATTGGTGAAAAGATTCTATTTCTGACCCAAGATGCAGTCTGATATAAGGAGAATTTAGAGTGTTGTTTAGTTTGTCAAAAATCCAAAGGAAAAAGTTCCAATGTAGGCTTCTACACACCATTTCCAATCACTAGTAAACCATGAGACTCCATAAGAATGGATTTTGTCTTGGTTCTTCCAAGGACTAAAGCAGGTTATGATAGTGTTTATGAGGTTGTAGACAGATTCTCCAAGATGGCACAGTTCTAACCTTGCAAGAATACACATGATGCTTCAAGAATTGCAGGGTTATTCTTTAAATAAATCATAAGACTCCATGGTTTACCACTCACCATTGTCTCAAAGAGAGATAAAAAATTCTTGGGACATTTCTGGCTTACCCTATGGAAGAGACTTGGAAAAACTTAGCCATGTCATCTTCTTATAATCCTCAATTAGATGGATATTTTGTTCAATCATCAATAGATCTTTGGGAAATCTACTAAGATGTCTAACAAAGGAGTATGGGTTAGCATGGGATTCAATCCTTCCACAAGAAGAATTATCCTATAATGATTATGTCAATAGGATTTCAAGACCTAGTCCTTTCCAAAGTGTATATGGATCACACCCTAGGGGTGTATTAGAGCTAAGAGATATTCAAAACCTTGGTTAGAGGAGTGCTCAAGTTGATGACTTTCCAGAAGTCATGAAGAAGATACACCAATAAGTCAAGGAGAGAATTCAATAGACCTCTAAGAAATACAAACAAGCACCATATGTCAAGAGAAGTGATGTCCAATTCAAGGTAGGAGACATGGTTATTGTTCACCTGAAGAAGGAAAGAGTACCTAAAGAGAAATACACCAAGCTCATGATGAAGAAGATTGGCCCTTTCAGAATCTTGAAGAAGAATCATGATGAAGAAGATTGGAATTTATAAGTTTGAGCATAAATGTGATGTCACAAAGGAACTAATTGATCATACTAATAGTCTTTCCATGGATGGTAAGAAGTTTTTAAGGAGCCAAATGCATTCAAATAGAGTGGTTGATAACTTTGTGAAGTACGGTGAAGGGGACACCCTTGTGAAGAAGAATAAAAATGAGCATGCCACATATTTAATAAATAAATTATGGGTTCTAGTCCTTAATGTTCTTATCTAGTATTTCTCCCTAGATGTTAGATGTACTACTATATATGGGCACCATTTTATGCTACTCAATAATTTTGGACAGAAGGTCCACATCTCTTTTCCCTTCTCCTTTTTTGCATCTCTTACCGCTAGTATTAAAGATCATGGTAAAAGTCCAAGAAACCGTGTTTCACATGAGGGTCTTACTATATTTTAGAGTATTTAAATC
Organism: Thuja plicata; assembly: GCA_018584345.1. Classification (NCBI taxonomy): domain Eukaryota; kingdom Viridiplantae; phylum Streptophyta; class Pinopsida; order Cupressales; family Cupressaceae; genus Thuja; species Thuja plicata. The sequence continues at coordinate 1,106,890 of MU228323.1, read as the reverse complement.
TTTCCCCTCTCACTCAAAATTGAAACCTAGAGCCTCCCGTAATCCTTTAAAGGAGTATGAAGATACTGACCAAGTGACCTCTAACATTGTGTACTCAGAAAGAGATGATTGAAAGACTAAGGATGATTCAAAGCCTGTGTCTCTTGATGGAGAGGGAAAAATACCTAGTGTTTCACAAATAAGACTAGGTTGCTAAATCTAGACATTCTTTTTGTCTCCCTACTCTCCATGATGATTCTTCCCAACATATGTAGTTCATTGATGTTGTGCCTAACAATGAAGAAAAAGTTCCTGAGTTAGATAAGGAAGGAATACCTCCTTTTCCATGTGAGCTTCCTAATGAGTCCCCTCTCCTTACTTATAATAAAAAATGCCATGCATATACCTTGGCTCTTAATTTTAAGTCTTCTATTGACTCCTTTAGAATTAAAAATAGATATTTCATGAAATTAACTAGATAAGTATCAAGTTGCAGGGAATCCATTGCTAATTAGAGAATAAATCATACAAATAAGTGCCTTCAGGTGAGAATGAATGGAATAAACTTGTTACTTATTTGAAAAAGTAATTAAGGATGTGGACACGACGATGACAAATTATGAGGGTAAAATTGTGGACCTTGAGACTAAACTTAAAAGTATCAATGATAATCTCTTTACTTTGGTCACCTTCAGCGATAGGGTTAATAAGGATACTTCAGAAAACATTTGGACCTTGGATAACAAATCCAAGAAACTTCACCCAATTTAGAAGGTGGTTGTTGATCTTGACATTGGGGAGAAGAAAACTCATGGTAATCTTAAATAAAAAAAGTTCCATGTACCAGAACAAGAGGAAACCTCAAAAGAGTTGCGCTTCACTTTGTAAAAGGACTTCAAGACCTTAAGAAGATTATTCTAGAAACTTCCCAATTAGAGGCAAAGGCCAATGAGGCCATGAAGAAGTTGGTCTTATTTCTTTCTTTCTATTTTCTTTTGTTCTTTTTTGGCTTATTATTTTTTCTTTTGGTTGGCTGTTTATTTACCAATACATTGTTGAGGGTAGCGTATTTTTGTAGGGTTTTGGGTCCCTTCAAAACCTATTCAAACCTTAATTAAAAAACATGTATTCTTTTATTATCTTTTAAGGAAGTCCCCTCTAAGCATCACCCTATAAACAATGCATCTTGTATTATGAAAAGAGAAAAATGCTTATATTCAATCTCAACACTTCTTAAGCAAAAAAATTGAGTTGTGTAATGTTTTAATATTATTTGTGACTAAAATACAAGGAAACAATTTCCACTATATAATGTAATAATTCCAAATCTATAATTAACATTTACAAATAAATTATAAAAACTAATTTAAAGGAAATAATTTTAAATACTCATAACATTACTCTATCATTTCTATAACTCAAATATTTTCTAAGGGATGCACATTCATTTTCAAAATAAAGTTATAATATCTCACTTTAGGATGAAACTAGTGGTTTAACTTCCTAGCTTATGACCACTTTAGGATGAGTAGTTCTTATTTAGAATTTTAAAAAAAAAAACACATGTTCCTACAAGAAACAATTTTTTATAGGACAATTCAAAGTGTGCTTTGCACCTCACATTCTATATGTCCCTTCTCTATAGTTCGCAACTTGTCAAACCTTCTAACCTTCGTTAAGTGATCACAGAAAAATTCTTATATCCCAGTATATGTAATTTATGTAAGTCATAATAGAGCAAAGAATGGGTCCAAGACCAATTTATTGACTCTATTTTAATATTTTAATTTATAAAATTATTATAATAATTCACTTTAATACATTTGTATTATTTAATAAGATTTTCTTAAATTTATTAAAGATAAATTTGATTCATTTTCCTTTGGTTTTTGCATCTACTTAGCTTCTATTGGATTTATTATATATTACTTCTTTAACAAAAAATATTTATTTAAATACATTATACTCGGAAAAATGTTTCATAACATTAAGAAATGATAAATAGAGATTTTTCCAAGTAATTTTTTTATTTGATTGAAAATGGTAGATTATATTAATAAAATGGATAACAATTCAAAAGAATTAAATATTTTTCAAATAATTTTATTAATACTATTTTTTTTGTATCTAATAATTTTCTTGATGTTGTACTATTTTTTTAAATCTTTAATAATGTTTATAAATATTAATGAGATTATTAACTTCTATTGTTAATTATGATCTTAAGATCTAATGGTCAATAACAACTTTACAATTAATCTATACTATTAAAAGTTGTTATCAATAAAGCATATTTTTCTTCTTCTTCTAAATATTAAATAAATTTAATGTTTGTTCATATATATAATTAATTTGAATCCTATTTACTAATTTGTGATAAGGAATGTATTTGTTTCTACTATATACTACAAGCACATTAAAAAGAATATTGAATAAGTTCCTCAAATTTAACATCTATTCAATATCCTCTTTATTACAAATTTAATAGTTTTCAAACATAGAACCTATCACAACTAAGAACTTATCACAACTTCAAATTTAGAACTTATCACAATTAAGAACCTTCTTATTAGAAACACATTAAGAATAATGTATTTCAAATTAAACATGCCATTGAAAATACAATCATATTCAAATAATGAAAGTAATAACTTAAAAGTTTCACACACAATATAATTTAATTCTAATTTTTTTTTAAAGAAAATGAAGTTTTAATTATAACAAATATTTTCTTATTACAATTGTTTTTTACTATCTTAAAATAAAATTTGTTTTCAAATATTTACATTATAATGTTGAAATATAAATTTTCTGCCTAATTACAATTTTAGATATTATAATTGATTTGCACTATCTTAAAATAAAACTTATTTTCAAATATTTACATAAAAATTTTGAAATATAAACTTTCTACCTGATTAAAATTTTAGATATTATAATTGCTTTTAACTATCTTAAAATAAAATTTATTTTCAAATATTTACATTAAAATTTTAAAATGTAATTAAAATTTTAGATATTATAATTACTTTTTACTATCTTAACATAAAAATTATATTATATATATATATA
>MU228323.1:1090194-1102940 GCA_018584345.1 Thuja plicata | reverse complement strand
TGGTGCTCTGAGAGTTGTGGGCCTTCCCACTACTCGCATTGGGAGATGGACCAGGGTTTTGCAGCTATTGAAGGTTACTCTCCTTCTACCTTCCATTCTGCTTCCTATTGAGGTGGAAGCTTCTTTTACAATGGAAACTCAGCCTTTTGGGGTGGCTCGTTGCTGGATAAATAGGTTGGTGAAGATGGGTGTTCTTCTTGTGAAGGAGTGGTGGCAGCCTCCTATGGTGATTGATGAGTCTCCTATTGAGGTGGAGATGTTGTTCATGAACTTGGAGGTGAAGGAGACTACTATCGAGGTGGAGTTTTCCTGGGCTACCTCTTCTGGCCGTACTAATGGTAAGAAATGTTTCAGTTTCAGCCATGTTACTTGGATATTTTTACTTTCTACTCCTATAGAGGTGGCCCCTGTTTCTATTGAGGTGGACATGGGTTTGCAGTGGGTTGGAATATCTTTGTTAGTGTTCTGCTTGGCTGGAGGAGCAGTGATATCTGGACCTTCATTTTTGACAGAGTTTGATGGACAGGCTATTTGTGGCCTGTGCTTGCTTCTTTCGTTTTATGGTGATGAAGGTGTCCCTCTCTTTTAGTTTTCTTTCTTCTTGTGATCAGGTGATTGCTGATAGTTTTAAAGGGCTCACTCTGGTCCTTTGTTCTTGTTTTTGGTTAAAGCTTGCAGCTTTTGTGGGGGCTTGTCCCAAGATGTTCTTTAGGTTTATCTTTGATAGAGGCAGGTTGGTCAATATTTTTCTGTTGATCATCTGCTCTCAGACTAGTGCTATTAATGTGCTATTAATGTGCTACTAGTCCTTTGTTCCACGAGCCAGCAACCTCTTGCTTCTTTTCTAATCAAAAACATAAAAATTATTTTTGAATATTAACATTAAAAATATAAATTTTCTATATTAAAATTTAATTATTCAACAATTTTTTTTATCATTAAATGGAGGTTTTTGAGAATTAAATTATATATGAATTTTTTTATCAAAGTTTAAATCACACCCCCAATGATTCATCGGTATTGGCTAAATAGCAAACTAAAACGTAAAACATATTAAGGAAGTTGAAAAATAAACCAAGTGTCCCCCTTGGTAAGAAATACGTTTTAGTTTGCTGCATAGACGTTTCCTGATTCATCATTGAGATGAGGAAATCAAAATGACGAAATAATCAGCTTTTTGACTAAAAACATATATACCTTATAATGGAATTGTCCATTAAATGTGTGGGTCCAATTGTTTATGCAAGTCATTTTCATTATGTACTTATGTTTATCGCTCCATGTCCGTCACTCGAGCGGCACAAACAAGGCTTCTTCCGCAATACACAAAAGACTGGACTTACTTTCAGTCGTCAAGATTGCGTGAGGGAAGAGAACGGAGTGCGGTCAGTGCGCTGTGAAATCTTTTCTTTATTTGATTCCCCGTATGTCTCCCGTTGAATGAGACGCCTTCTAGAAATATGTTCTTCTTTTTACGTTTTACAGTTGCACTAATCTTGTGCTAATCTCCCAGACTTGGACTTTCGGAATTGACGACACTACTTCATTTTCTATTTAAACTCGAAAATATACAAGAAACGCATCACCATATACGCACTACCTCAATGACAATTAAGCATTTGTTCTTAGCCGTAATTGTTAGTATTGCAGTGCTGTAACTTTGGATGATGGTGATATGCTTCCATTCGGGGTTCGCCCAGGAGAGATCAGGGTTGGGTTAGTGTGGGCCCTTTGATCCCTTCCATTTCAACATTCTCTATCACTGTTTCCATTAGTTGTCAATCCAGCTCAAATTCTAATATTTTTAAACGGTTTTCTCCCGCCCATAATTTTCTCGCATGCTCCCAACGTTTGTCAAACGGGAGCTTTGAAACAGGGTATGGTCGTCCACCATTGCTGCTGGAAATGCGCTGGTAGACATGTATGAGAAATGTGGAAGCATGGGCAATGCACCTGAACTGCTCGATAGAATAGCTCAATGAAATGTGGCCTCGACATGCTCGAAATGCACCTATTGGAAAGGGTTTAAAAACTGTTGATCAAATGTAATCTGCTGTGTAAAGGCAGACTTAGCAATTTTCGTTAGCATCCTCCCTGTGTAGATGGAAAATCTAACACATTAAAATATTTTATTTATTTAAAATCTAGGACATCATACTTTAATATAGGGGTTACATTTTTTATCTACATAAACAATACAAGAAGGCTGTCTTTTATAGAGGTTGCAGCTTCTAAAAACACAATAATTCACTACACGATCAATAAAGAAACTTCTAAAACATATAAATTACCATTTATGAAAATTTACTAAAAACACTAAAAACTAATTTAGGATATATTTTTAAAAAATCTAACTACATATTTGACATTACTAATTTCATTTCTAGTTGAATGCTTGTATCATTATCAAACATACTCCCCCTTGATGCTAAGCGGACTTACAAACTGAATCAATGCAACTCCCATTGCGCACAATTGTCATCACTATTATACCAGTTCTTATAGACCCACAAGGTACATTTCTTATAGAAGCACCAATCGCTCTCCTTCATGAGAGATCACAAGCTTTTCCCCGTGTTTCTTTAAAAAAGAGAAAACTCATGACACTTCATTTGCGCACAATTCTTCTTGTTGACTGTCATTGCACACTGTTGAAGGATCTATGTCAAAGTTAAACAAAAATGGGCTTCAATCTCAACTTGACAACTATTTCTTTGTTGGCTGACATTAATTTGATGAAAGGGTCTCATCTCATGTTGTATTTCTTGCAACACTGTCTACCTCATATGTAGACTTCTGCCAAATGCAAGCCATTCCAATGTTGGCGAGGTCATCTCATAAAACCTCATCTTTGATCACCTCTCACATGGATCGATGATATGGCTCCTCACCATGTCTTATACATCCCTTTCCTTGGAAATATTCACACTTTTTGTTCTCATGCTTCGTCCTTCCAATAATTATGTAACATTTACAGTGCAATTATTACACTGCCCACACGAGTTCTTCACATGAACCTATCACTGCAACAACAAACACCAACAAACATCAACCTTTTGAGGTTAATATCTCAATATGCCAATTCTTCACACTTTTACTTTAGCTAATAACTTGATAACCTCATCAACAACCTTAAAAGTAGCAATCTTCGAACATACATATAACTTCTCTAAATAAGATAAATCCACAATCCAATCTCAAAAACACATCAAGAAGAGTCTTAAAAGATCACACTCATGATCCTAGGCCCTCCCATGAGGGAGTTAGGCCTAGGGTAGCTTTGATAACACTTTGTAGATGTAAAATCAAACACACTAAAATAATATTTTTATTCATAACCTAGTATATGACACCTCAATATAGAGGTTACATTTTTATCTACACAAAAAATACAAGAAGGAAGTCTTTTATAAAGGTTGCAACCTCTAAAAACACAATAGTTCACTGCACGACCAATAAAGAAAGTTCTAAAACATCAAAATTACCATTTATGAAAATTTACTAAAAACACTAAAAGCTAATTTAGAATATATTTCTAAACAATCTAACTACATATTTGAAATTACTAATTTCATTTCTACTTGCATGCTTACAACGTTATCCAACACACTGCCTGTGCCAAAATGAGAGTTTTGGAACGGGGTATGAACATCCACCACATAAATGAGTTTTGTCACATATTGTAGTTGTAAATGCTCTAGTCAACATTTATGCAAAGTGTGGAAGCATAGACAACTCACCTAAACTATTTGATAGAATAGCCCATAGAAATGTGGTCTCATAAAATGTCATTATTGTAAGATATAGGCAAAGGAGATTTGTTGAAAATGCTTAATAGAAGGGGAATTTGGTAAGCTATTAGCATTGGAAATGATCTAATAGATGTGGATAAGGAATGTGGAATGATAAACAACATATGTAAACTGTTTGACCAAATGCCTCAAAGAGACGTCGTCTCAGGAATACAATCTTTGCGGAATATGAAAATGGGTTTCTTAAGGATGCTCTCAAAATTTTTTAACTAATGAAGTGCTTTGGAACATATTCCAAGTATATTCATTGTGTTAGTGTTATATGTCTATGCAGCCACGCAAATTTACTGAATGTGGAGATTTTTTTATTGCTACCTACAAATCACATATGAATATATGCTTGTAGTATTTACAAAACACTATTTTTTTTTTTGGATTTTAAAAAAATGTGAGTAATGTTCTTCTCTCAAACATCTATGTATAAGTGAGAAGGTCTTGCAAGAAAATGGTAAGGAGATTGATGAAAGATTAAGAATTAAAAAACTCCTCAAATGTAGTTGGATTGTAGGTCACAAAATGGTATGTACTTCTTATGTGGGAGATATACGACATTCCCAATCACATTAAATCTATGTAAACTTGTAGAAATTATCTTGGGAGATGAACAAAGAAAGGTATTTTTAAGATGGAAGACACTCACTTGATGATATGGAAAAGGAGGCAAAAGTATTATTTCTTGCCACCATAGAGAAAAGTTGTCAATTGCTTTTGTTTTTCTAAACATGCCTCTTCAAATAACTATTAGACTTGTTAAGAACCTTTGAGTATATGTAAATTTCCACATTGTAATGAAATATATTTCCTAGTTGTGATTTCTACTTCTAATTACTAATTTAGTTGATTTTATAATAGAAAATTAACTCACTTGCATAGACATTTTTCCATTGGTTATTCCAAATCCTTGTTAATTTATTAAGATTAATTTCTTGTATTAAGCTATTTTGAAAAGATTTGATTACGATAAACCTTAATGTATAGGTTCCTATACAAGATTTATTATCCTAGAATGTTTATGAACAATCTCTAAAAAAATTTCCACTTATTTATGCCTCGCAACACCATCTCTAAATTTTAGATAAAATCGAGGAACCTTTTGTTGATGTTTTTGTTTTCAACCTTCACCTTCCCTATCATTCTTATTGAAGGACTCTAGTACACTTCTAAATTCTATTAGTCTGATTTTGTTACATATAGAGCCCATATTGACATATGATAAAGAAATGTATATATTTTTTGTTATATTTATTATTCAATAATTGTTTCTTGCCCCTTTCTATAAGGTGATGTTGGGGCCTATGTTAGAAAGTACTGATTTATCTAAGTTAATTTCTTCCTTTCATAAAATAACCATGTTTTGGCTACATTTTTGTAAACAATCTAAGAAATCCTTCAATAGAACCCATATTTAAAAATATAATTATTTTAGTGTTTTTTTTTCTTTATTTATACTTCTTGCATGCCTAAATATCTTAACCTATAAAAAATTATAATAAATATCTTAACCTATAAAAACTTATAAGTGTTAAGGGTGTTTGTATCTATTGGTAGCCTTTATTGGGCTTATAGGTTTTGGTGCACGAGAACCTTAAGGTCTTATGAAGATCCTCAAACATTTGGGCTTGTAGGTGGTTCTAGCCAACCACAAAGGTAATAAAGACTAAGGATAAAGTCCCATGTTTGTGTGGTGTGAGTGTGTAAGTAGGGGTAGTTAGAGTCATGTCTTTCTTTTGATCAAATAGGCTATAGGGCTCAGGTGCTAGAAAAGTCAACATGGGTCAAAGTTTGACCAAGAATCCAAAATGGAGTGGAATTAATACATTTATGTTGCAAAGTGTTTTTATTTCCTTTTGGAATGATTTGATTTGATTTTTGCATGTGAGGATAAGAGATTTGCAAAATTGATAAAAGTTGTAAAAGTTGCTCATGACAACTTTGCAACTTTGCAAAGTTGTCATGACAACATTTCCTAAAAAATAGTAAAGGGATTTAATGGTTTTCTAATCCTAATATAGGGGTCCAAACATGTAGGAATATACTATATAAGCCCATAAAAACCCTAATCCAAGGGTTGGAAGTGTTAGTGTACAAACTATGTTCTGGGAAGCAAAGATTTTGAACTATTTTTTGTGGCAGAGCCTTCATCTAGTCATTTAATGGATTGAAAGGATTTATTTAATGCATTGAGACTTTACTTATTGTTATGTAATTAATCTATGTAGCATGGGTTTTTTTTTTTAGTACTTTTGTTTATGATTTTGTAAATTCCTTAAGTTTCACTGGTTCGTTGCCTAGTTTAGAGCCAGTCTCGTAAGAATGAACCCCACTTGAGTTCCCTTGGTTGAACTTTCATGGCCAATTGGAATAAAGTAGGTGAAATTTTAAATAATGTAAATATGGTCTATGGAGTCATTGTGTGCATGGGAGATAATGTTTCCATCAAGCCCTAGGCGAGTACAGAGGCATTCTAGTTAGGAGCTTGAAGAGAACAGTAGCATGAAAAGTTGCTAGATGGATTGGTTTGTGTGAATAAAAGGTTGGAGCATGTAGGTTAATCTATCCTTGATAAGTGACTACAAGGAGGAGGGTGGAGGAGTTTATTTGATCACCTAATGAATGCAAATAAACCAGACTGGTTCACATGCCCTCAAAATCCAAGAAAATGGGTGTTTGCTAGAAGTCCTATGTACAGACAGTTTGAAGACCTAAACCCTAGAAAATACTTGAGCCTAGGGTGGTATTATAAATAATCCACCATTATTTTAGTGGGTTGTTAAGGGAAGTTTTGAGAAAATTCAAGAATTGAGTTTCTTGGAGGCCTAACTGGGCTAAAAAGGCTACAAGGCCTAAAATGTTGAAACATTAGAACTTGACTAGAAATATTTGAAAGAATCCATCCATGTGGATTAAAATTTGTGGAAATTAACCTAGAAGTGGTAAGGATTCCTATCCCTATTCCCTAGAATAGATTGGGATAAAATTGGCTAAATGGAGCCTATGGGTGCGTAGTTGGATTGAGAAGGATAGGAGAGTGAATTGAAGTTGGGGGAGAGTTCTAAGGTAAGTAGAGGATCATAGAATATTCCTCTAGATAGGGTAAAGAAAGATACACTAGGAAGACCAAATAAAGGGTCTTAGTTAGAGCAAGAGTGCTCTTATGGTTAGAGCTCCCCATTAAAATGGTATCAGAGCCATTGAAAGCCTTGGGAAGTGGATAGTGTATGACAGAAGGAAGGGAGTCCATTGGAGAAAGCACCATGGTAACCAATGCAAAATTGGAAAGGGACTTGCTAGAGAAACAAGTCAAGAATATACTTCTAGAAGAAGTTATAGAGGAGATGAAGCAGAGTCTAGAAAAAGTTGCAGAGACTGCAAACAAGATGAAAGAACAATTAGGGGATAATAAAGACAAAGGAAAAGGTCAATTTGAAGAGGAGGAAGAACTAGAACCAGACCGTCCATTACTAGAGGAACCTTTCCTTAAATCCCTCAAGGCATTAAGTGGAAAAACACTAGAAGGCATTCCTGTATTATCTGGAAGAATGGATGAAAAGTTAGTGATGGAATGGATTGAGGGTATGGAAAACCATTTTGAATGTGATGGTATCACATAGGAACAAAAGGTGAAGATAGAAAAATCAAGGCTAAGAGGACAAGCATTAAATTGGTGGAAATTCTTGCAGGAGGAAAGAGAAAGGGAAGGGAAGAAGCCAACAAAAAATCTGAAAGCTATGGTAGCTAAGGTGAAGGAAAAATATTTACCAGAGGATTATGATATAGAACTACACAAAAGGAGACATAATCTCAAACAAAAAGATTTAGATGTGGCATCCTACACTCAATAATTATAGAAGTTATTCCTTAGGTGTAGAGTGTAAGAGGTAGAAAGCATTAAATTTTCTAGGTATCTCAATGTTCTTAGGTGGAAAATACAAGATTTGAGCCTCTTTACCTTAACATATATCCATGGGTGTTTCCAAATGGCCCTTAAGGTGGAAGAAAAACATAGAAAGAAATAAGATTCAAACTCTAGGGGTTGAGGAAGAGGTAGAGATTCTAGAGGAGGACATAGAGGTGGGTCTAGTGAGAGGAGCATTGAGAACCAAAGACAAGGAAACTCTAAGTTTGTTGAAAAAACCATGAGTCAAACAATAGAGGAGGATATGACAAAGGAAGAGGTTTTTGATAGTGGTGGAAGAGGTAGATCAAGTGGGTTTGGAAGAAGCTCACATTTTTCTTCAATGAAGTGTTATAATTGTGGCCAGTTGGGTCACCCTACCTATAGGTGTCTAAATAAGCCAACAATTTCTCAAAGTGAAAAGAAGATTGCATATTTTCAAGAACAAGACATGACCAAACAATCTGAGATAAGTTTGGATTCAGAAAAGGGAGAGAACCTCATGCATTGGAGGATTTTGATCAAAGAACCTACCAGAGATGAACACAAACAAAGAAGGGCTCTTTTTAGGGTTAAGTGTAAGATTCTAGGAAAAGTATGCAGAGTTATAATAGGCTACAGATCTATTGATAATGTGATCTCAGATGAAGCAGTGCAAAAGCTAAAATTAACTAACATACCTCACGTGTGTCCTTACAAAGTAACTTGGTTGAATAAGGGACACAATATATTGGTTAATGAACAAGTGTGGTTTGAGTTTAATATTGGTAAGTACCAAGACAAGATAATTTTTGATGTGCTATCAATGAATGAATGACATCTTTTTTCTTGGAAGACCATGAAAATATGATAGGGAGGTAGTTCAACATGGCAAGGAGAATAAGTACTCATTCAAGAACAATGGAGTAACTTATAAGTTATAGTATTTGATAGAGGAAGAAACAGTGGAGAAGATGGACTCTAATACTCTTATAATGAGTTGGAAAGAATTCCTAAATGATATGAATGAGGAATAAAGAATTGGGTATGGGATCTTGGTAAAACCAAAGGAGGAAGAGACACCTAAACAAACACTAATGCATGCAAAAGTCAAGAAATTGTTAGATCAGTTTAAGGACATCATATGTGAAGGGAAACCAGATACACTACCACAAAAAGAGAAATCAGTCACCAAATTGACTTTGTGCTAGTGGAATCATTGCCTAACAAGGCTACCTACAAATGATACCAGAATAGAACAAAGAGATTGCAAGGCAAGTTCAAGAGCTATTGGACCAAGGAATGATCAGAAAGAGCATAAGCCCATGTGATGTCCCAGTGGTGTTGGCTCCTAAAAAAGGAGGTAAGTGGAGGATGTGTATTTATTCTAGGGAAATAAATAGGATAACTATTAGATATAGATTTCCTATTCCTAGAATAGAAGATTTAATGGATTTCTTAGGGGGTGCTAAGTACTTCTCAAAGATAGATTTGGAAAGTGGATACTATCAGATTAGGATTAAAGAGGATGATGGGTTGAAGTCAACATTTAATACTACAAAGGGGCTATATAAATGGTTAGTAATTCCCTTTGGGATTACAAATGCACTTAGTACTTTTATGAGTGTCATTAATGAAATCCTAAAGGATTATATAGGGGTATTTGTGTGAGTATGCCTAGATGATATCCTCATCTTTAGAAAAAAAAAAGAAGATCACATGAAGCACTTAGAACTTGTGTTGAAAAAGATACAAGAAGATAAGCTCACCATAAATCTTGAAGAGAGTGAGTTTATGAAACAAGAACTAGTCTACCTAGGATCTGTAGTATCCCAAGGTGACCTGAAGATGAATAAGAGTAAAGTTGAAGCCATTTTGAGTTGGCCTACTCCTAAGATAGGGATTGAAGTTAGAATCTTTTATGGGTTAGCTTAATTCTATAGGGAATTTTTTAGTTCATAATTAGTGAACATTTTGCACCTATCCTTGACACCATCAAAGGAGGAATTAAGACAATATTTGTATGGACCAAGGAAGCCAATGAAGGGTTTAAGAGATTGAAGAAAGAAGTGGAAAACCAACCAATACTAATTTTTCCAAGTTTTGATAAGTTATTCATTATGGAATGTGATGCTAGAAACATAGCAGTGGGTGCAGTCCTAAGTTAGGAAGGAAGACCAGTAGCCTTCTTTAGTGAGAGGATTAATGAAGTAAAGTCAAGATACTCATCCTATGATATAGAGATTTATGAATTTGTGCAAGGTCTTAAGAAGTGGAGGAACTATTTTCTGCCAAAATAATTTGTGGTATACACTGACAACCAGGCCTTAAGCTAAATTAATACGTAGGAGAAGCTTAGTTTGATGCATAGAAAGTGGATGGAGTTTCTGTAATCATACACTTTTACAATCAAACATAAGAAGGGGGTAAACAATAAGGTTGCAGATGGACTTAGTAGGATATTACTTACCATCCAAGAGATATAGTAGCAAAGCACATGGGTTGAAGGATTCAAGGATCTTTATGAAGGATATGCAGATTTCTTAGAGATTTTTAAGGCGTGTACTGATTTTGAAAATCACTTTCATAGTGAATATGCAGACTATACCTTACAAAATGATTTATTGTTTAAAGGGAAACAAATATGTGTTCCAAGAGGTTTCATGAGGGAAAACATCATCCCAGAGAAGCACAATGGTAGCTTAAGTGGACATTTTGGGTTAAACAAGACACTAGACCCAGTGGAGAGATTCTATTGGTGGCCTAAAATGAAGAAAGATATAAGGAGGTATGTTGAGAAATGTGGAGTATGTCACAAGGAAAAGGGAACATCATCAAATGAAGGTCTTTATCAACCATTTCCTATCCCAAATAGACCATGGGAGTGCCTAAGTATGGATTTCATAGCAGGGCTTCCTAAAACACCAATTGGTTTGGACAGTATGTTTTTGGTAGAGGACAAATTCAGTAAGATGAGTCATTTCATCCCATGTAAAACAACACATCATACTAGTCATATTTCCCACCTTTTCTTCAAGGAGATAGTAAGGATACATGGCTTGCCAATGAGCATAGTTGTAGATAAAGATGTGAAGTTTATGGAGAACTTTTGGAAAACCCTCTGGAAAACTCTAGGAACTTACTTGTCTCATAGTTCTACATATAATCCTTAAACAGATGGTCAGACAGAGGTAATAAATACAATACTTGAAAACTTACTAGGATGTTTGACTAAAGAGTATGGGCAAGGATGGGAACAAGTTATTTTACATGCATAATTTTCCTATAATGATAGCACAAATAGGACTACTGGTAAGAGTCCATTTGAAATTGTATATGGATTACATCCAATAGATTTTCTTGAGATTAGAGACCTAAAAGGTTATGGAGGGATTAGAGGTCATGCAGATGATTTTTCTCAACCAATGAGAGGGGTTCATGAGAAAGTGAAGAAGACATTAATATAGTCTAATCAGAAATTAAAAAATAAGAAGTATTAAGGGAGAAGAGAATTACAGTTTCAAGTAGGAGACTTGGTGATGGTATTACTGAACAAAGCTAGGCTACAAACGGGTATACCAAGAAAACTATAGATGAAGAGGATTGGACCATATAAGGTGTTAGATAAGTATGGCTCCAATTCCTACAAGACAGATCTACCCAAGGATATGCCCATTTATCCTATTTTCAATGTGAAGGACTTGATTCAATACAAGGGGCCATAAATAGACGAGGGAGAGAATGGTACAAAGGTGACTAAGGATGTGGAAGAACTCAGAGTACCTATCCAAGGTTAGCCACCAGTGGAGAAGATTATGGATTCAAGGGTGAAGAAGAAATCAAGGAAAAAAATCTACATGGAACACTTAGTAAAATGGGAACACCAACCTAGGTCAGAGGCTACTTGGATAGCAGAAGGAAACTTCAAGATGCATGGCATAATCATGGAGTACATCACACCTAAGGTACCTTGGTTTTCTTATTGAAGGGGGAGAATGGTACAGGAGGACCTTAAGGTCTTATGAAGATCTTAAAGCATTTTGGATTTTAGGTTGTTCTAGCCAACCACCAAGGTATTAAGAAATAAGGATAAAGTACCATGTTTGGGTTGGAGATTGGATTCTAAGCAGTTGATTGATTGTATGTTTGTCATTGATGACAACATATAATACATAGTAGTAATTCTGTATGTACTTATCAGAATGATCATATGAAGACTTGCGTGGATAGATACATGTTGTTGCCATGTTTATTATGTTATGTTCATACACGCAGACCCAGATATGATGTTTCAGTAAAGTTATGTAATTCTGTTATTGGCAATTACAGTTCTGGAAGTGTAATGGTTTAGGGCCGATGTATATCACATGTTTCTTGAGTTGCGCCTATCTTTTGTATATGCGTGTGTATATTCATTTTTAGTTATGAGCTGATTATATTAATCCAAAGGTGCCAAATGTGTTTCAAGAAGATTACAAAGTTAGAGTAAAATTGGTGAGGCCGACTTAGTGAAGTGTCACGTCTATTTGGTTTATATTTGTGCGGTTGTAATAATGCTTGCATGCTAAGTAGAGCTGACAAGGATGTTATGAAGAGTTGTCTTATAGGTCCCATGATCTCATAGTTTGAGGAAGATACTTATAGCAAGTCAAAGGTGACACGCAAGTGTGAATGATACGAAAAGATAAGAAAGATGTACAGAGAAGATCATTAGAGTTGGTTCATTCATCAAGAGTCTATGTGAAGAAGAAGTGAAAGATTGAAATATGCTGGAACTGATCAAGACATCAGGTCTACTCTACAATTCATCATTAGATATAGTGCATATCTGTTATACAGAAGGTTGTAACCTTCACATCAAGCAGTGAGCTTTTGGTTAGTGAGTCCACCACCCCTAATAGGGTTACTTATAAAAGACTCCTAACAGGGTCCGACCCTTAACCAGGTCACTATACTTATTGCATTGTAATGTAAAACTCCTAACAGGGTTGAAATATCTTCTAACAGGGATTACTACAAACAAGTATAGTTTATTGTGGGTGCTAATTCCCACCGGGGTT
>MU228323.1:1068984-1090144 GCA_018584345.1 Thuja plicata | reverse complement strand
GGTTGAAATATCTTCTAACAGGGATTACTACAAACAAGTATAGTTTATTGTGGGTGCTAATTCCCACCGGGGTTTTTACCATTTGGTTTCCCCATAATCAAATTGTGTGTTGAGTACTGTGTTATCTTATTAAGCATTTACTTTGTTGTATTCTAAAGTTAAAGAAGTAAAAAGAACTAAAGTTACTGATAACTGATTCAACCCCCCTCTCAGTTATCCTTTAAGACTATTCTAACAATTTGTGTGGCGGGAGTATGTAAGTGGGGTAGTTAGAGTCCTATATTTATTTTGATCAAATAAGCTATAGGGCTTAAGTCCTAGAAAAGTCAACATGGGTCAAAGTTTGACCATGACTCCAAAATGGAGAGGAATTCATACATTTGATGTTTTTAAGTTTTTTTTTTATGTCCTTTTGGAATGATTTCAGTTGATTTTTGCATGTGAGGATAAGAGATTTGCAAAATTGCAAAAAGTTGTAAAAGTTGCTCATGACAACTTTGCAACTTTGCAAAGTTGTCATGACAACATTTCCTAAAACCTAGGAAAGGGATTTAATGGTGTTCTAGTCCCAACCCAGGGGTCCAAACATGTGGGAATAGACTATATAAGTTCAGAAATTCCCTAATCTAAGGGTTGGAAGTGTTAGGGTACGGATTGTGTTTTGGGAAGCAAAGATTTTGAACTGTATTTTGTGACAGAGCCTTCATCTAATCATTTAATGGATTCAAAGTATTGATTTAATGAATTGAGAATGTACTTATTTTTATTTAATTACTCTGTGTGACATTGTTTTTGTTTTTTATTACTTTTGTTTATCAGTTTTTAAAATTTCTTAAGTTTCACTGGTGCGATGTCTGGTTCAGAGACAATCTTGTAAAAATGAACCCCACTTGTGTTCAAATTGTTTAACTTCCATGGACACATGGAATCAAGTAGGGAACATTTTAAATAATGTAAATATGGTCTTTGGAGTCATTGTGTGTAGGGGAAGTAATTTTTCCATCAAGCCCTCGGTAAGTGCAGAGGCATTCTAGTTAAGAGCTTGAACAGAACAGTAGCAGGAAAAGTTACTAGATGGATTGGTTTGTTCCAATAAAATATTGGAGCATGTAGGGGAATGTATCCTTGATAAGTGACTAGAAGGAGGAGGGTTGAGGAGTTGATTTGATCACCTAATGCATGCAAAAAACCTAGACCGGTTCACATGCCCTAAAAACCCAAGAAAATAGGGGTTTGCTAGAAGTCCTATGTACAGACAGTTTGAAGACCTAAAACCTGGAAAATCCTTCATAGCCTAGGGTGGTCTTAGAAATAATCCATAGTTAGTTTAGTGGGTTTTTAAGGGAATGTTAGGGGCTATTTGAGTTTCCATGATCAAAAGCGTTCTACACCCCTTTGATTTTTCTTTGAAGTCTTAGCTGATTCCCCTTATCCAAAAGAAGTTCAAGTTAAAAGAGCTTTGTGAGGTTAGCTTTACCTTCGAACTATTCCCTTCAATGTGTCATGAGATTTTCTTGTGAAATTCATCTCTTTCGGTCAAGTGTTGGTATCGTTCTATTCTTCATGTTTGCACTAGTTTGAACCTCAGTTCAAAGTAGTTCAATCAAAATGTTTTTGCCTAATATCAGTGATTGCAGATGGGACCCATGAGATGTCCTTGAACCACTTTTAACCACTTCAAACCTCAGTTCAAAGTAGTTTAAAGTAGTTCAATGGAAGATTCAACAAAGCATAAAGGTGATATGACAACTCAGTTGATGGCTAATGTGACACGTCAGAGCATATTCACCAGAATGACAGTATGGTCATTTTTGAAAAGTAGTGGCGATGAGGGAAAGTCAAGCTAGCAATGTGGATTAAGGTAGATGTTTTTTGGATGGAGTGAAGTGATGGCATTTAATTCACTGATAATGTCTTAAGGGGGTTTAATTAAACAAGTAATGGCTAGATGTCACATCAACATCTTCATTTTATTCCAGCCTACACGCTGCATTTAATTATCGTGTCTTGGATTATTTTCTGGCTGAGTGATTTTTATTTAAATCTCGTCCTTCAATCTCATTTCATTTCAGAGCTAAGTTGTGGATTCTTGGCTGCAAAGGACAAAATGTTTGTTTTTCAGTTCAGCGGAGAACAGGTAATGCTCAATAACCCCCCTTTTGCTTCCTATTTTTTATGTGGTTATGCCCTTTTTATAAAATATAGTTGTCTTTAATTTTCCTTGGTAAAGAAATAGATAAGGTCTAGCATGCATTTCTTTAGGAACACCACGAATCTAGGTTGTAGAACTCCAGTAATTACATATAAAGATTTTTTGGGAGTTGAAGTAGAAAAAATGGTTGAGGTTTTGAAAGACTTAGTAGAGAAGGAGCATACTGTAGAATTAATGTCCAGTGCTTACTCCAAGCCGCTCCCTTTCCACCAGCTGTGATAAGTCTAGAACTAATCCAACAATGTATATACCACTATGACGTCAAGTCCAAAAGTGTGTTGAATAATGAGGGCAAGAGTATTTTGACCATAAATAGAGAGATAATAATATTAGTTTTAAAGATCCCAGATGAATCTTTTTCTAGTTTTACTCCCACCGAGTCACTTGCTCAATTATGAGAAAAGAGTGAAATGAAACTTAGTAACATCATTCACAAATGGACTATATCAAATTACAGAGGTGTTTCTAGATTTTCCAAAGTTTTAACTAAATAACATATGAAAATTCATGTCCATAATATCATGGTTTTGTTGCATAGGATAAGAGGTTCAAAACAAGTACTTCTTTTTGAAGAATGGATGTATCACTTTAAAGAAATTGTATTGGAAGGAAAATAGAGTTAGAACTGGGTAGAGATAATCGCAAGTTCACTGAGAGACCAGCTTAAATAGGCACAAGCTACATGAAAGGAATTCTACATGTCCTTCTATTTAATTTATTTTCTTGCATGCACCCAAGACCTTACTAGGATCCCTTATGAGGCATGGAGTGAAGAGATAACCATTTTTTAAAATTATCCTTTGCTAAGCAAAGATAGAGTTCTAGAAGAATATAGAAGAGTTCATGATGTTTTTCTCAGGAAATTGTGTAATCAGTTGGCTAGAACCCCAAATCAGAGAATTTCCCTAGAAGCACAGAAATTGGTTTAAAGTTTTGGGAGTTTCTATATTCAATTACATCAGTTCACCTATCTGAGAATTGGTGGTTTTGATGAAGAACCTCTTAGATTACTGATGCAGAGAAAATCAAATCATTCATCTACCTTTGCAAGAACTTCCTTGTCTTGTTGGAATCTGCATCTGAGATATCTTTATCTCTGCATTCTTCAAATTTGTCACTGATTCTCTCTTGGGTCACCAACCAAAAAGAGAGAATTCTTCTCCATAGTTTCTCTTTAATCTGCATATTATAGTGTCTTTCTTCAGAGGCACCCGATTGGAGGCTCAAAAATCTATCCATCATCTAATAAAGATAAAGTAGATATAACAATATCAACTTGAAATATTGCTGCATGCCTACTTGCATAATCAAAATCACTGGTAAGCATTTTATATTTACTAATATTTCCAGATTTGCAGACTCATTGAAACATAGACTAACAATAATCAACAAACCCAAATCCGCCACCTTTGGTTCTATTTCCAAGTATGGAGCTCGATACATAACTCCTTCCATAGATTACCACTCTCGCTTATAACTGTCTTCTTTCCAAAAGTAAATACTTCTCCACAAGAAAACTCACTGTGACTGTCACCACATTTCTCACAACTCCATGCTTTCCTTGGGTCACCATTTCATGGAAACTACAACACCATTTCCACATTAATCCTCGCTATCTTTTCATGGCTTGTAACTGAAAGAAGACTTGCTTAACGGTTTCTTTGAAAACCATTTCTAATCCCAATTGAATCTTTTATCAAGACCAAAAAATGACATAACTAAATCATTCCATATCAAATTCTGAACAACATGGATTTCTTAATATCACTGTCAAACTTTGAAACTTGACTCTTTTCATAACTCAAACTGATCCACTTCATTATTACATTCTTTCATCAAAAGAACCGACAAAAAGAAACCTCGGTTATCCGTCACAGTGACTATCCAAATCGATAGCATGATGGTGCAATATTTGCAACCAGATAAACATACAATTTCAACGAACTCCAAAAACAAATGCATAAGGAATTAACATATAGGAAACTATGAAATCGATAGCATGCAATATCGATATGAGGGATAAAGAAGCGACTAACTGCAAAGAGCAATCACCAATGCTTAAACACGTTATAGAAAATTTCTACTAACTTCAAAAGCTGAGATTACAATTAGCATGGCTCTCTAGCTGCCACCAAAGAGCCCGATTCTTTTCTACTCCCTTTTTCTCTCTCTCATAATGCTTTTCTTCTCCTCTCTCCTCTATATTCATTTGGTTACATTTTTCTCAATTTCAAGAGATGCTAAGGTAGTTATAAACCTAACCTATTTGCCCACAAACTTGATCAATTACAATGCTGTTTGAAACATTCCCATGATGTATTTTTAACAAATTACAATGCAATTTTAGGGATTTTAACCCTTTCGTAACATGGCCCCATGAAATTTATGCAGATTCCAAAGATGTATTTTTAACACCTTACAATGCAATTTTAGGGATTTTAACCCTTTCATAACATGGCCCCACAAAATTTAAAAGGACTTAAACATCATAATATTATGAAACTCCTCATAATGCTGAAGGTTCAAGATGCTCCCGCATCATACTCCCAGGCTTAAAAGATTTCCATGTCCCATGGTAATGCTATTTGGTTCATGCTTCTGCTGCACACTCTGATGCTACAACGGATTTGGCCACTTTCCACCTTGCTTCATGCTGCTTCACACCATCACCTTATTTCCATCTTACCCCCTGAAGATCCTGGAAGATGCTAACCACCCTTCACTTAGTGGTTTCTCTTGTGCACCTTCTACCCAGCCTTATCTCTGTGGAGACAATACCAAGACATCTGCTCATGAGATCTTTACACAAGAACATATTTGTTCTACTGCAGCTCCGACGGATCAATCTTGCAACCATTCTTTGAAACATCACAAATTCTACCCTACCCAAATCTTTCGCTCGCTCTGATACCATTCTGATGTGGAGAAAATAAAATCATTTATCTACCTTTGCAAGAACTTCCTTGTCTTGTTGGAATCTGCATCTGAGATATCTTTATCTCTGCATTCTTCAAATTTGTCACTGATTCTCTCTTGGGTCACTGACCAATAAGAGAGAATCCTTCTCCATAGTTTCTCTTTAATCTTCATATTATAGTGTCTTTCTTCAGAGGCACCCAATTGGAGGCTCAAAAATCTATCCCTCATCTAATAAAGATAAAGTCGATATAACAATATCAAATTGAAATCTTGCTACATGCCTGCTTGCATAATCAAAATCACTAGTAAGCGATTTATATTTACTGATGTTTCCAGTTTTGTGGGCTCATTGAAACATAGGCCGACAATAATCAACAAACCCAAATCTGCCACCTTTGGTTCTATTTCCAAGTACGAAGCTTGATACATAACTCCTTCCGCAGATTACCACTCTCGCTTATCACTGTCTTCTTTCCAAAAGTAAATACTTCTCCACAAGAACACTCAGTGTGACTATTGCCACATTTCTCACAACTCCATGCTCTCCTCGGGTCACCATTTCAGGGAAACTACCACACCATTTCCACGTTAATCCTCGCTATCTTTTCATGGCTTGTAACTGAAACAAGACTTCCTTAACAGTTTCTTTAAAAACCATTTCTAATCCCAATCAAATCTTTTATCAAGACAAAAACATGACATAACCGAATCATTCCATATCAAACTCTAAACAACATGGATTTCTTAATATTGCTGTCAAACTTTGAAACTTGAATCTTTTCATAACTCAAACCAATCCACTTCATTATTACATTCTTTCATCAAAAGAACCGACAAAAAGAAACCTCGGTTATCCTTCATAGTGACTATCCAAATCGATAGCATGATTGTGCAATATTTGCAGCCAGATAAGCATATGATTTCAACTAACTCCAAAAACAAATGCATTTAAGGAATTAACATACAGGAAACTATGAAATCAATAGCATGCAATATCGATATGAGGGATAAAGAAGCGACTAAATACAAAGAGCAATCACCAATGCTTAAACACGTTATAGAAAATTTCTACTAACTTCAAAAGTAGAGATTACAATTAGCATGGCTCTCTGGCTACCGCCAGAGAGCCCGATTATTTTCTACTCCTTTCTGCTCTCTCTCGTAACGCTTTTCTTCTCCTCTCTCCTCTATATTCATTTGGTTACATTTTTCTCTATTTCAAGAGATGCTAAGGTAGTTATAAAACTAACCTATTTGCCTACAAACTTGATCAATTATAATTCTCTTTGAAACATTCCCATGATGTTTTTTTAAAACCTTACAATGCAAATTTTAGGGATTTTAAGCCTTTCGTAACATGGCCCCACAAAATTTATGCAGATTCCAATGATGTATTTTTAACACCTTACAATGCAATTTTAGGGATTTTAACCCTTTTGTAACATGGCCCCATGAAATTTAAAAGGACTTAAAAATCACAATAATATGAAACTCCTCATAATGCTGAATGTTCAAGATACTCCCACATCAATTACCCAGGTTCAACTTTGATTGTTTCATTCTAGCGGAAGTTTGTAGATAGATGTTTACAATGATAAAGAATAATCTTCCAGAGGAGAAATGGGATTCTATGTTCCCAATAAGACTTGGAAATCTTGTATGCAAGAATATGATAGATTCCTCAGTAATAGGTAGAAATTTGGTTGATTTTCACATATAGTTTTATGAACCGAGGAGAGGGTTCAACAACAAAGGGTTTCCCATAAAGGCTTTCAACTTGAAAAAGTAGTCCGACCCAAAACCGCATATGGAGGATTTGTGGGAAGATATAGGAGATGAAAAGGAAATTAAGAGAAGGGATCACTCTAGATTACTAGTTCCTGAAATTAAAATTTTGTGGCTGAAGTTTAACATTTCTGATGTGGTCAAAGACGAGTCGGAAATCATTGAACATGGTTTTGGTGAACCTAATGCAGAAACTCTACCAGATGTAGATTGGAAAAGGGATGAAGAAGAAGACATCAAACTAAGAGATAGCTTCATTCTGGCCTACACACATGTCTGGTTAAAAAAGATAAAAAATAAACAAGATGAGGGTCACCTCTTGTAAGAAAATTAGTGCAACTTCAATCTCGATGGAAGTTCCACCTTTTTCCTTTAACATTTCCCTCTTAAACACTCATGCAGGTAATTTTCATTCGACTAAGAAAAGAGAAATCCCTAGTGGACACACCATTTGACCTCAAACAAGGTCGAGAACTAGAGCTGAAAGTTGATCCCAAATAACTTCGCCAGACTCCAGCTACATTGACATTGATGCCAATGATGAAGATATCTCTTTTTCACCGAAACAGGACAAAGGAATCAAGGATACAATAATGGATAAGTCTAAATAATAACAAGAAGATGTGACACCTAATAAGACAATTGAAAATAGGCTAGTATCTAGTATAATTCCTCCTTGGCTGACAAAATCAGTGAGCAAGAAATGCAGTTTCAAACCTATCTCTTTACCGGTTCAAGAATTTGTTACCAAATATGTTGTTCATGCCCCAAAAACAAATAAGGTCAAGAGAAACAAAAGATTGACCACAGATCCTATCATAGGCAAAGTAACCACCGAGATAGCCACTTTCAAGCAGAAAGAAGGCATCCTTGAACCTACAACAAAGGATTTTGAGGTTACAAAGATGAAATTTGGAGTGCTGAACAGAGACACTTGAGATCACCTATTCAAATTCTCAGAAGAACATATGCTTTTTTAGGCCTAGAAGGATGGAAAAGAAAAACATGAGCTTAAACAACTCTTAACCATGATGGCTGACTTCCTCAATTCACTCAGTGAAGTTGGGGCTCTGCCTCTAACACAACCTC
The DNA here is from genome assembly GCA_018584345.1 of Thuja plicata. NCBI lineage: Eukaryota > Viridiplantae > Streptophyta > Pinopsida > Cupressales > Cupressaceae > Thuja > Thuja plicata. Next base: position 1,082,139 of record MU228323.1, on the reverse strand, counting down.
TACAAGACTTTGATCCTAATTTTGTGGATAGTAAGCAAATAGTTGATTTTCACATATAGTTATAGTGGAAGGGAATAAGTTCATTCAAGAGTTTGTAACTACTTTTGCAGAAGGAGAAGCTCTGATTAGGGAGATTCATACCTTGATTCCAAGTTGGGAATCAAATGAGGAGAAGTGTGCTGCTGTTGTATGCCAAATTAATGAGATAGAAGGATACGGAGTTGGAAAGTTCTTGGCAGAACACCTAATGAAAATGATAAACACATGAATGCTCTTCATTTTGAAAAGGAACCTGAGCTGGAAGAGTAGTTTGTTTAAGGAGGCAGTCTCAAGGATGGATTCCATGGATAAAGAAATCTAAGAGATGCATGCTAATGCATTAAAAGACATGGAGGTAGTGAACCCGTTGGGTATCCTTTAGTTCAACGAAGGAAATATAATTGTAGAGGCCATGACAAGGAGTTTTAGGGATGCAATGAATGATATCAAATAAAAAGAAGAAATAAGAGCTAAAAATTTTACCAGGGTTGCTAGTGTGGAGTCCATGTTGTATCTGGATAGGGGACAATTACCCACACAGTTGGAGGAAATTTGGAATTTCAAATGGGAAAAGAATTTGTGCCACACAAAGATGAATGGTGTGAAAAGCCTCCACTCTCATCCGATCCAAGAGCTAGTGAGTACATTTTGGAAATGGAAGCTGGTCTAAGAAGCCACATCTAGAGATAATAAATGAAAGCGCGTGATGGATTTTATATCTATGTTTATGTTATTGTGATTAAAAAACAATTGTTGTTAAAAACTATTACTCTATTTTATTTACTGGTCTAAAACCATTTCTTTTCGGTTAATTCGGCAGGCTGAGTTTTCATAGAGGCCTCTCAAATTTGCTAAACTATATATGCTGGGGCATAAAACTTTGGAGGGTAATTTTTGAATATGTTAGACTTAGTTCCACATTTTCTAGTATTGTTTAAGTTTCTACTATTTTAAAGAGGATTGAATGGAAAGATATAGGAGATCTGCATTAATCTCCGACTTTGTTCCGTATGATCATGATATTCTAATGCAATGCTAAGTTCAAATATGTGAATTTGGACTTATCATATTTTAATTACTATGTGAATTAATGTATTTCTCACTTTGTGTTGTTTGTGAATGCATGGTAACTCTCTATCTTTCTGAATAATTCTCTTCCTTAGTATCTTTCAAGTTTACTGTGTTTCAGTTGAAGAAACTGTGCTTTTCTTTGATTTTGTTTCTTTATGTTTGTATTATCTAAGAATACCTCAATACCTAAGAGTATTTGAGAGATCCTTATGTGCTTTCAGGTTAAAAGTACAATCATTGGTTTTAAATTGAGAAATTCATTAAATGTTTCTGATAGGGAGATGTACCTCATACAATTTAGAGGGAAGCAATTATCTCATGCTTACCCAACTGTTGTAGAATAGTTTGTTTCCAAAGAGGCATAGAGTTAGTATAATTTGTAATTAAAGTGGAGAAAAAGCTGTATACCAACAAATTTTTGGTGACACTATTGTGTAGTGCACTATCAGAAGACTAGTAGGTAGTTGTATTTCCACTAATGAATAAATTTTTGTACTGCCCGTTGTTGTAATTCTTGGGGAAGAAGAAGGGCCCCCGGTGCTGCAACCAGATTTGTTTTTATTAGATACTCAAGAAGACATAATCGTGGCTCTTCATTCTCTGGCATGGAAATTGAAAGAGAGCAATCAAAAATACCAACAAGTTCACCTAGTCCTAGAAGAAGAGGAAGAAATTGGGGAGTGGTTGAGAGGACTTCCCATTACACAGGAAGCTACAATTGTAGACATAGTGACACAAGGTTTTTAGATGAAGTTGGGGTTTGAACTTGACATCCCAGCTGGGTGAGAAAATATACACAAGAGGTGATCGGGGAAAAGGTTTGATTGATGCATATTTTGAAGCCTTGAAAATTTTGAGTTTTTTCCCTGATTTTAATACCCCAAAGAAAAGGAGAACCAAGACCTCTAGTAGAACCCCTTCACCTTTCGGTAGACCCACCATATTAGCAATTGTTCAGGCTGTTATCCCACAAGATAATTTGATACTTTTAGTTGTTAATACTCAACCTTTGGACTTTCCACACCCACTCATGGTTGTCAATCAGCCATGGGGTAAAAATATAGGCCCTTTGAATTTGGGAGTCAATGCTCCTAGCGCTCTCGTAAAGGGAGATAATCAAGTTTTACCCAAGTTTAATGGAGACAGAAAGATGACAATAGAGGATCATTTAAGTTCTTTTTACATAGCATGCGGTATTCTCAGTGTCCCTACTCAAGAATTCGCTATGAGGATTTTGGTAAGAACTTTGACTAATGCCGCAGCTGATTGGTTCAATCACTTACCTCATGGTTTAATTACTAGTTGGGACAATATGAAAGATGTGTTAAAAGTAGGTTCAAAACCCCCAATAATGAAATCTCACTATTTCTTCAGTTCAGCCAGCTAAAGCAAGCGATACATGAACCTACACGAGAATTTGTAGCTAAGTTCAATGACATTTTGCAAAGAATCCCTGCTAATTCTGCACCCATCAATAAAAACAAGAAGATGTTATTTCTCAATGCGGTACCTCTCGATATAAGCTTTCACCTATTGAAAGATGGAGCATCCAATTTGAATGTCACACAAAGGAAATCCATTGAATTTGAAGATACATTAATCATGATAGGAAACTAAAAGAGGGAATTTCAATCTGCAGGTGCCTCCTCATCTGCTACGACTAACCCTTTATTACAGAGGTTGATGAATGACATGGAAATGTTGAAAAGATAGCAAAATAAGTCTATTTACCTATATCAATGCCCTTATCAAGATCTCGGCGGAAAATAGTTTGGTCAATCCCATGGTAAGGTTCCACTCTTAATAGGCTCACAGCCTAGGCTACAGATTGAACAGACACCTAAAGAAACCATGTGTTCTTTTCATCTGATGATGGATCACGATGGTGAGACGTGCCTAGACTAGCTTAGATGTCTTTATATAAATGCAACCAAGGATACTATAGGGATTGAAGAGTACCAAGTGCGTGCATAAATGTTGACACACTTCTATGAATCATTCCATCCAAGGTTGCTCAATAATGAGGCCTCAAATATCGATCCATAGCTCTCTATTCATGGAGTGCAAAGGTGTGAAATAGAGGCCCTCAGATTGACCTAGTTAGTGCCTATGCAAGTACACCATGAAATGAGAGATTCAAATGCATGAAAATGAGAACTACTTTATATGATAACAATGCATAAAAGGAAATTAATCTAAATGATAACAATGCATGGCTAAATCTATGAAAGGAAATACAAATGCAAGATTAATCTATGAAAATAAACATGAATCTAATCTACATGAGGAACCATGAATGCAAGAAGAATGAGACAAGAAGAGAGAAGTTTGCAATATCCAAGCTCAAAGTGCTCAAATCCTCCTCCAAAATTGCTCTCCAAACCTGCAGCATAACAATACTATGAAAGAGATGATCTCCAAATGAGAAGGAGAGGTCTCCTTTAAAGGAAAGTGAACGATTGAGATTAAGAGGAAAAAATCAAAGGCTATGATTAAGAGGCAAAAACCCACCACTTAGGAGGATGTGAAGAAAAAAGGATTTTTATTTAATTTATTTCCTTTTTCAACAAATAAAGTGCTTTAAGTGGGGATTTTTATTTATTTAATTAAAAGAGAGGTTTTCTTTCAATTAAATAAATTAGAAGAATTTTATTTAATTAAATGGGGGAAATTGAATTTGATTAAATAAGAGGAATTTAATTAAAAGGGAGATTAAATCTTTTAATTAAATAAGAGGAATTTCATTTAATTAAAAAGAAAATTAAATCTTTTAATTAGATAAAAAATGATCAGACCTTAGGAAATATTGAAATAATTGAATTAATTACAATTTGATCAAGGAAATTGATTTGAATTGAAAATGTTCCAAAGCATTGATTCAGGAATTTGATAAATTGATTAAAATAATAAATGGGGCCCAAAGTCTAGGCGACCATTTTAGGGTGCATACATTTGCCCCAGTTTGATAAATGTGTGGTCGACTCAGGAACACATGTAGTCAAAGAATGCAGTTGAAGTGTAAGGTCGACTGGGGATCACAAAACAACTCAGACGTGTGGTCGATTCGGGAACACATCAAGACAAAAAATAAGCACAATTGAAAAAGACAAAGTCAACACCAAAATAAGTAATTGATATGTCAAAGATAAGAATCTCAAGCAAGATTGATATAATTGATAAAGCTGAATCAAAGATTGAAGATTGATAGGTACTGCCCCCTCGTGATCGAAATCAAAATGAGATAGAGGAGAAATAGAAAATTGATAAATTTTGATAAAATCAAACTAAAGATAAGGTTCTTGATGTAAGATGAAAAATGTAAAGATTAGAAAACCAAGGTAGATCATCAAGCATGAAAGATTATGCCCGAAGGTTGAATTAGAAGAAAAATAAGTGGGGTGAAAGTGAATGGAAGATAGAAGTTTGAAAGAGGTGAAAATAAATGGAGAGAAGAAAAAAAATTTGCCTCAAGAAAGAGAATGCCCCAAAATCAATCAACTGTTTAAGATAGAAAATTTCAATTGAGATCATGAAAGAAGATAAGGTAATGAAGATCAGAATGTGATCACAATTGATTAAAAGTCCACAAGAAAGATGAAGGAAACCCTCACAAAATCATAATGTAGCCTAAAAATGCAAAGTAACATGAGGTCTAACAATGCAAGCTACATGAAAATGCAAAGGTGTACTTGCAATAGAGAAACAAACATAGGATCTTTTATTCATCATTCCTAAGAGAATGTTAAGGAACTTATTTTCATCATTAGACCATTATTGATGGACATCAGAAAATCACACAATCATCACTAGTCACAAGTACAAATATGAAGATATGAATGCGATTTATATCGGAAACATCACACAACCATCACCAGTCACGAGTGCAACTATGAAGATATGAATGTGATGTATATTAGATTTGAAATGTGGAAAGATTCTAACATAAGCATCAAAGACATAAAGGTCACGATGACTGCAATGTTAGCTTACCCAATTTAATATAGGAAGACCATGCTCGCATCAAGGCATAGAGGCCAGGATGACCAGCAAAATGGTTGTGCAAAACAATGAAGCATAAAGTAGGAAGAAAATAAAAATATGTCCCATGCCCCGAGTCCTCTAGCTATGCATCACGGAGAGACTTATTAGACAAGGAAACTCAACGACAATCAATAACAGTAAGCACACAAAGAAAAGATCATGACATAGCTCAAGCATTAAGAGTTGTGTTTAAAAATTTAAGTGCGTTAACTGATACTGAGTTCCGAGGATAAGGATTAAATGCTTGCAAGCAGGCCATACCACATGACAAAATGGGGTAAGACCAAACTGATAAGTGTTGAAAAACCCTTGATGTCAAGGGTTGTATTGAAAAATATAGTTGAGAGTGGTATTGAAAAACACCGTTTGGGTGATATGTCCTAAAGACAAATGCATCCAAGAGACCAAAGCTAATACAGTTATGCCCCCTAGACAAAGACAAAGACCAATTCCAGACCAAGGCAACAAGGACAAGGCATGATGGAGAAAGGCTAAGTGTTGAGGTCACGCGCTAAGAAATAGGGGTGCAAAGGCCTCAAGTAGCGCCCGTTTCTAGGTTTTCACCACTTGGATTTTATTGCAATTTTTTCATTTTTACTTTTTTTCATTTTTTTCTTCTTTTTTTTTAGGACTTTTTATAATTTTTTTGAATTTTTGCTACCAAGGCGCCTGTTTCCAGGTTTTCACCGAGGCACTTTTTCATTTTTTTTTTTTAATTTTTTTAATTTTTGATTTTTTTGTATTTTTGGAATATATAATTTTTTTGAGATACATCAAAGCGCCTATTGCTAGGTTTTCACTAAGATGATCATTTTTTAAGGAAATTTTCTGATTTTTAGAATTTTGACAATATATCATTTTTTGGATTTTTCAAGATTAATAATATGTACAAAAGATGCCTCTAGACAGAATGGGCATCATGGATAGAACTTCTTCAGGTGCAAAAAATTGATGGGATTAGGGAGCTGTTCTCCCTCCTCTATAGATAGTAAATAAGCACCTATCCCAAAGGCGGCTATAATAATGTAAGGTCCAAGCCAATTAGGTTCAAATTTACCCTTTTGATCTCTATGCTGTTGATTCTTAGGATTTTCACGTAGGACAAGATCTCCTACTTTGAACTCTCTAGGGTGAACCTTTTTGTTGAAGGCTTTGGACATATGCTTTTGATAGACCCTTATATGGTCAAATGATTCTTGATGTTTCTCATCTAGAAGTTCTAACTCTTGAAGTCTCATGGCGCGGTAGTCTTCATCTGTAACTAAACCATGGAGAGAGACTCGAAGTGAAGGAATCTCAACCTCCAAAGGTAACACTACTTCAGCACCATATGCAAGGAAAAAAGGAGTAGCCCTAGTAGGAGTACGAATACTTGTTCTATAGGCCCACAAAGCCATATTTATCTATAAATTCCAATCTCTACCATTCTTACACACTATTCTATGCAAAATTTTAAGAATGGTCTTGTTTGATTCCTTTGCTTGACCATTTCCTTGTGGGAAGTAAATGGAGGACCAATGTTGTTTACTCTTGAATTTTTTGTAGAGTTGTTTAAGGTCCTTATTTTTAAACTGGCCTCCGTTGTCAGTAATAATCTCGGAAGGCACTCCATATCGACAGATTATATGGTTGAGAATGAATAGAGAGACTGTCTTGCCCGAGGAAACAGAAAGTGGGACAACTTCTACCCATTTAGTAAAGTAATCAGTAGCAGTAATGATAAATTTGTGTCCACCTGATGAATTGGGATGAATTTTCCCAATAAGGTCAAAGGCCCAACTCTAAAATAGCTAATGAGATATCGAAGGAATAAGCTCCCTACCTGGAGCATATATCAGGTTACCGTGTTTTTGACACTTTTCACATGACTTTGCAAAAGCTACTGCATCAATCTGCATTGTGGGCCAATAGTACCCCACCCTAAGCAACCTTCAGGCCATGGAAAGACCATTGGAGTGTCCCCCATAGATGCCCTCATGAATTTCAACTAACGCTTGATCAGATTCTTTGTTTTCTAGGCATCTAAGAAGTGTTCCATCGAGACTCCTCCTATAAAAATCACCAGCAATAAGGGAATAGTGAGAGGTGTTTTGGGTAAGATTTCGGTGTTCAGATCTGTTAAAGGTTTCAGGTATAATGCCATCACGAAGATATGAGTAAATGGCACCATAACAGGATGAGTCATGACCAACAAGGGTACAAATAATATGGCTTTCTTGGGAATCAAAGATAGGGTGATGTAGCTCTTCCACCAAGAATTCAAATCTTGACTCATGTTGATCTAACTAAAGAGTGAATCAAGTGTAGCCATAGCATCAGCTGCTTTGTTTTCCGCTCTAGGGATTTGTTGAAATGTGACAAATGTAAAGTATCTTTTTAAGGAATCAACCATTTTCTTGTAAGGTACCATCTCATGTTTTGTTTGATATTCATCATTAACTTGGTTGATTATCAACTGTGAATCCCCATAGATGTGTAACTCTGTGATTCTCCATTCTATGGCTATCTTAAGTCCATTTGTTAAAGCTTCATATTAAGAAATGTTGTTTGTACATGGGAATAATAATTTGTAGGACTTAGGGATGGTGTACCCATGAGGAGAAAAAAACAACACACCATCTCCTGAACCATTTTGCATAAAAGATCCATCAAAGAACATCTTCCAAGTTCTTTTAGTCATATACATAAGATGCTCATCTAGGAAGTCAACTTGAATAGGTGCATTATATTTTAATGGGAAATTAGCCAATTGATCTTCTATAGCTTGTCCTTTGATTTCTTTTCTCTCAATGTACTCAATGTAAAATTCTAAAAGTACCATCATCCATTTAGCAAGTCTACCTGTGAGGGCAGCCTTACTAAGCAAGTATTTGAGTGGATCTATTTTTTCTATGAGGTGTATAGTATGCGCAAGCATGTAGTGTCACAACTTTTGGGAAGCAAACACAATAGCAAGGCAAGCTTTCTCAATGCTAGTGTAATTAACCTCATATGAAACAAGAGTATGACTAATGTAGTATATTGCTCTTTCTTTCCCATTTTCATCAAGTTGAGCAAGTAATGCCCCCAAGGAAGATTTTATTGCTGAAATGTATAAAATAAGAGGTTTCCCTAGGATAGGAGGCATTAAAATAGGAGGATTGGCCAAGTACTTCTTAATTTGATCTATGCTCTTTTGGCAATCCTCATTCCAAATATATTTGACTCCTTTAAATGCAAGTTCTTATTGAAGGGTTGAGACCTATCTACCAATTGTGAAATAAATCTCCTTATAGATTGAAGACGTCCCTGAAGACTCCTCATTTGACTAATGTTTTTAGGAGGTGGCATGTCAAGGATTGCTTAAAATTTTTCAGGGTCAACCTCTATTCCTTTTGCTGAAATAATCAATCCAATTAACTTTCTTGAGGTGACTCCAAATGCACACTTTTTAGGATTTAACATTAGCTGAAATTGTTCCATGCGATCTAGAATTACTTCCAAATCATCTAAGTGTGCATCTCTTTGTTTAGAATTGGCCAAAGTGTCATCTACATAGTCTTCCATATTCTTATGCATCATATCATGAAAAATAGTTGTCATAGCTCTTTGATAGATAGCTCCTGCATTTTTTAATCCAAAAGGCATAACGTTCCAACAATTGGTTCCTAATGCACAAGTGAATGCAGTCTTTTCTTGATCTTCAGGAGCTATCTTAATTTGATTGTACCCAGAAAAACCATCCATCAAAGAATAAATTTCATAACCCGCAGTCATATCCACTATCATTCCTATATTGGGGAGTGGAAAGTCATCCTTTGGGCATGCTCTATTAAGATCTCTAAAATTTGTGCAAACTTGAATGGATTTGTCATGTTTGGAAACTGGTACAATATTTGATATCCATTCAGAATAAGCAATTGCTCTTATGAATTTTTCTCCAAGGAGCTTCTCTAATTCAACTTTGACTAGAAGAGCTATATTAGGATGCATTTTCCTCAATTTTTGTTTAACTAGTTTGACATTTGGAGCTATGGATAAGTGATGCATAATAAGATTAATGTCCAACCCTGGCATATCTATATAATTCCATGCAAAATTGATCTTCTTTCTTTGTAAGAACTTAGTGTAATCTTCTTTTTCTGTTGGTGACAAGGACTCAACCAAGTGTACTATTTGTGGAGCCTCATTTGTACCCAAATTAACTGCTTGTGTTGGCTCAATAAGCACTGAAGATTGCTCTTGAAAATAGCTGGGAAGATGATCAAGTACCTCATCCTTAGGTGTCTCAGAGTGGTTTTCACCCTTGGATACATCATTTATTTTTACTTTTTTTGGTTCTGACACCGTCACACAGTGGTTTTCACCATCAGAACACCTATTCTTTTTATTTTCTTTTCTCTTTATCTTGTGGATAAGGTACTTGATGTCTGGCTCTGTCATACTAGTAGCTGATTCATTGGTGGAAGAGACTACGGGTTCAATGGCATTTAGGTAACAAGCTATCTTATAATCATTTTGGAATGTCAAAAGCTCAAGTTATTGATAGTGTTGGGACCAATCAATAAGGTTGGGATGAATAAGAGGAAAGTCAATGACTGGTTCAAGGCTATAAATATGGATGATATTATCGCTAGTGACTAGAGAGTCAGAGTCTGTCAAGTATCCCTCTATGCTACCTAAATCAAGATTCATCCTTACAAGTGAAGAATCGTTGACTAAGGAAAAATGTGGGTTCAAAACCTCTGATCATACACGTGACTTGTTGACTAACTCAGATTGAGAACTATAAATGTTTACAACATCAACATCTCTATCAACTATTGAGGGCTCAGAAAAGGAGTCCCATTCATACTCATTAGAACTTGCATCTGAAATACGACTAGGATGCTTACACCATGAAGGCTTGGGACATTGAGATGTTGAAGGTCCATCTTCATCAAAATTAATATTTTCTCTTTCCATTAAATGAGAAAGATTCTTTCTTTGACGCTCTCTCAAAGGATCCTCTATATCTGATTCTTATTCTATAGTTGCAACTGATGCATGAGTAACTAAAATATCTGAATCTACCCAAAGGAGAGTAGTAGAAGGGACCTAATATTCACACATATCTTGTTTATTTATCAAATTAGGTTCATACTCTGATTCATCATCACTTTCCAACTTCTCAAAGAGAGGATTGGTATTCTTTTTGCATTTTTCAAATCCTAGGCAACTAGTTTCTTATACTTGCATCCAAATTGAGCATGATCAAGTGGTTTTGACCTAGCATCCAAATTGTGATTAAGAGGGCCATACCCAGGATAGCCCATATTCTTGAAAAAAGTGTATCCTTTCCCATAGGCTTTAGGAGAAGGAGAGAAATTCTCATTATGCTTATACTTTTCTTCTCTATATATCTAGTCTCTAACAAATGTTTCCCCTTTCTCATTTTGAATAGGCACTAATGATTCTACAAATTTTCCAAATAATGTCATAGCTGAAGAGGAAGGCTTCATCTCTTTTGAAGGTTTACCATAAGACCTAGGTGAAACTGGCAATGCGGTGAGGGAGTTGAGTTGATACCCTCCCATACCAAGGTCTATTGTCTTAAACTTGTCTTTACATTTTTCTAAGGTAGCATCAAAATCTTTTGCTTCTCTATTGAGGGGAACATGAGCCCCTGCTGAAATTCTATTAACAGATAAAGTATTATCCCCAGGTATACAAATTTCTATGCCATTGTAGGGGAACTTAATACATTGATGCTAGGCAGATGACACTGCTTGCATATCATGAATCCATGGCCTACCAAGTAAGATATTATATGCAAGGGATCCATCATCAACTATTTGAAAAAAAATATCCTTTTGAACAGGGTCAATCCTAACAGGAAGGATGGCCAACCCCCTAGAACTTCTTTCTACTCCATCATAGGCTTTGATAGTAATCCTTTTTTTGGTATCTATAACTTCTTTAGAATAACCCAATTCTTTCAAAAGACTAAAAGAATAAATATTAAGCCCAACACCCCCATCTATCAACATGCGCATAACATAGGTTCTATGGATCATGACCTTAATACGAAGGGAAATATTATGTGGATGGCTAAAAGCTTTATCATCATCTTCAAAAAATGTAAAGTAATGAGGTCTAGCAATGTGATTAACCATATTCTGGAATTGATCAATATCTAAGTTGTTGGGGACATTCACCGTATGCAAAGCATCCTCAAGGATATGTTTATGTCTTGGAGACAACTCTAAAAGCTCAAAGATCAAAATCTGAATAGGTGTTCTTTGTAACTGATCAATAAGATTGTAGTTCAATTTAGCATTGACAGCTGGCTTCAAGATAACAGGTTTTGATGCCACTTGTTTAGGCTTACTGGATTGATTTGAATTGTGTCCGTTAATGACAACAGGACCTTGACTTTGGGTAACAACATTAAGGGCTTGAGATGACCTGCTAGAGTTGGGACCCCTTAGCACCACAACAGGTTCTCTATCAAAAATGGGAGGAGAGTCTTCATCTAGATCATAACCATAAGGAACTCTTCCACTCATCATGTTAACATTTTCTTCTACAAATTCAAGCATATTGATGGTATTCTCTGCATCTATATAAGTATAGTTGAATGCAGATTTTCCATTCTTAGGTTTAGAGGTTTCCCCCTTTTCATGCTTGGGAAAAGGTTCCTTGAATGGTGTGTGATCAGCATTGGTTTTCAATCCATCTACTGAAAGTTTTCCATTCTCAATGAGATCTTGAACCAAATGCCTGAGTCTCCCACAATTTTCAACATTATGTCCAATACCATTATGATATATGCAAAAGTCATTCTCTTTCCACCACCATGGTTTTTATTTTGGTATATGAAAATGTGCTGCATCTAGAGGGTGTGCCAAATTGCTATCAATAAGTTTTTGTAAAATTTCCCCATATGTTTCACCAAGTTTTGTAAATTGACGTCTTTCACTCTTAGGCTTACCTTGGTAACTTGGCTTACTTTCTTGTTGATTGGATGTATTGAGCTTTGTAGCTTGAACAGTACTAGATAAGTGTAACACAGGTTGATCTTTATGTTGGGATAAATCCACAACTCCATCATTAACCACTTGTTTGTTCTTATTCCAATATTGGTTCTTCCCTTTATCCTTGTTAGATTTGTTGTTATTTTGACCATTGTTGTTGTTATTTCCATGTTTAGTCAAAATTCCTTGTTCTCTCAAAACATCCACAATTCGGCATGCAGTCTCAACCATGGTGTCAAATGAATCAAAAACCATTTTATTAACTTCATACCGCAATTCAGGAACCAAATTGTTAACAAGAATATCAATCCTTTCATTATCAGTAATAGTCCCAGAATAACAAGAGCACTTTCATCTCCACCTTTGCAAGAATGTAACAAAGGCCTCTCCTTGATTTTTCTTTAAGTTACACAAGTCCAACAAAGTGACAGATCTCGAAATATTGTATGCAAAGTGTTGAACAAATCTTTGAACAAGCTCTTTGAAATTCTTAACAGGAGGAGTTATCTTAGTAAACCATTCCATTGCTTGCCCCCTAAGACTTTGTGGGAATAACCTCATGAGGTAGGAATAATCTTGATGGAATTCAAAGATAGTGGTATAAAACTATCACACATGATCATGTGGATCTCCACTTCCATCATACTTGTCATATTGAGGAATTTCAACCTTTCTATAAAATTCTTTCATGTCAACACTCTTATCAAAAGGATTAGGACAAATCGAGTCAAATGAGAAAGAATTCTTAGGTGCAGACATCTTGGCTACTTGTTTTAGAACTTCATTCATCTTTTCCTCTTGAGATGGATCTTTTCGTTTAATCTTTCTATCCACATAAAATTTGTAAGGGACCTTAGCCCCATTATCAATTAGACTCTTTAAGATCTTATCTTGGTTTTGCTTTACATACTTCTCCACATACTGCTGAAAGAATGGTTCTTGTTGCATGTGCATAAAATCTTGGGAGGTGTGATCAAAACTCATGTTACTTCCTCCATATTGTGAACCA
>MU228323.1:1016574-1065139 GCA_018584345.1 Thuja plicata | reverse complement strand
ATAACAATGCATGGCTAAATCTATGAAAGGAAATACAAATGCAAGATTAATCTATGAAAATAAACATGAATCTAATCTACATGAGGAGCCATGAATGCAAGAAGAATGAGACAAGAAGAGAGAATTTCGTAATATCCAAGCTCAAAGTGCTCAAATCCTCCTCCAAAATTGCTCTCCAAACCTGCAACATAACAATACTATGAAAAAGATGATCTCCAAATGAGAAGGAGAGGTCTCCTTTTAAAGGAAAGTGAACGATTGATATTAAGAGGCAAAAATCAAAGGCTTTGATTAAGAGGCAAAAACCCACCACTTAGGAGGATGTGAAGGGAAAAGGATTTTTATATAATTTATTTCCTTTTTCAACAAATAAAGTGCTTTAAGTGGGGATTTTTATTTATTTAATTAAAAGAGAGGTTTTCTTTCAATTAAATAAATTAGAATAATTTTATTTAATTAAATGGGGGAAATTCAATTTAATTAAATTAGAGGAATTTAATTAAAAGGGAGGTTAAATCTTTTAATTAAATAAGAGGAATTTCATTTAATTAAAAAGAAAATTAAATCTTTTAATTAGATAAAAATGATCAAACCTTAGGAAATATTGAAATAATTGAATTAATTACAATTTGATCAAGGAAATTGATTTGAATTGAAAATGTTCCAAAGCATTGATTCAGGAATTTGATAAATTGTTTAAAATAATAAATGGGACCCAAAGTCTAGGCGACCATTTTAGGGTGCATACACCAAGAAGAAAAACCTTCTTTCGATATTGGGCACTCAAGTTCCTTTTATCTAGAATATGATTATGACTCTAAAAGAGGCAAGGAAGTACTGACGACTCTGCAAGATCCTTCATGTGCATTCCTCACCAGAAATCAAAGAAATCAAAAATTCACTCCTAGCATCGGTACATTTGATGTTTTTCTGAGGAATAAAGAAGCTGGAAATGGTGATGCCTCATCCACTCCAAAGAACTTAGGAATTAAAATCTTACAAAAAGGTAATGTAGCTCCTACCCCTCCTGCCTTTGATTTTGTTCAATTTTTTAAAACAAATTCCATTACCATCTTTGCAGCTGAATATTTAAGGATGAACCCTAGAGAATTAGACAAGTTGGTTAAATATGTGAAGGGAGATTCAAGCCTGAATACCCAACCAAATAAACCACTTATAGGATAAACAACCATAGTTGAATAGCCTATTTTTTTTGTATCCGAAGACACCTCGTAGATACCTGATGATTATCCTTATGTCAACTCTATAGAAAATGAGATAGAAGAAAAGAAGCCAAATATTTTTTACCTCTCTTTACTGTTAAATGGGAAAAATCTCAGTAATTGTATAATTGGCTCTGGTGCCTCTAAAAATATAATGCCCGCCCCAGTCACCAAAGCCCTTGGTCTTACCCTAACCAAGAATTTTCACCGTTGTTACTCTATGGATATAAAAAGAGGTGCCTTTGATGGGGTAAGTTAAAGATGCGCAAGTTTTTCTTGCTATGTGTCTATATATAAGTTTGAAGCTAACAATTCTAGTAATAGACATTCTAGCTAGCTACGATATGTTAGTTAGAAAAACCTTTTGTAAAGACATGGCAGGCGAAATAAAGATGGTCTAGTCTAAAGCAGTGATTCCGGTAGGCAATAAGAAGATAAAACTTGAGCCAGAGTCTTTAAACAATTACATTGTAGTTCATTCAGATAATACCAAGGCTCAGATCCTCTTTCAAGAATTCCATTTTGGTAATTATGTAGTTTTATTTAATGGTAAAACTGAACCTGTTGCTACCGGATCAGAAAATGATGATTTGTGAAAAAGGGAGTTCGACGGTAGCTGTTCTAATTCTAGATTAGGAGCCAGAGTAGTTCTTTTTCCCCTACAGGAGAGTGCATTCCTTTGTATTTTAAGCTGGATTTCATAAACACCAATAACACGACCGAATATGAAGCATTACTATTAGGTTTGGAAGAGCCAAAGATAAGGGGGGTTAAGAAGTTGATTGCCCAAGGTGGTGCTGACCTGATTGTGAAGTAGGTAAGAGGATAGTTCTCAGTCAAGAATGAAAAAATAAAGCACTATAGGAATTTAGTGTAGGATGAACTTGAGTCTTTTGATGCTTTTTATATTGAGTTTATACACCAGACCTTGAACACTAAGGCATATTCTTTAGCAGTTTTGGCTTCATTACTTTTGCCACATCTAGATTTTAAAATATAGAGCTACAGGATAGAAATGATATACCGACCTAAAGTACTAGATAATGTAGAGCATTGGTAAGTATTTGATGGTGATTCCTAGCTTAGTGATTTCTTGGGATGTATTAAAAATCTCACTAATGTTTATTTCAAAGGTTCTGAAAATGAGTGCAAAGAAACTAGTGAAGGCTCAGAAGAAGATGATGGAATCATACAACTCAAAGGAAAAAAAATTACGAAGGGGCTGTCTCTCTAGAACATTTGTTTCAGAGAAAGGATGACAGTATAGTTAAGTAAAAAGTGTCTCAAGCTCATAGCCCTAAGGAATACAACAAAATCAATATAGGTGATGAAGATGATCCAAAATTGATTCCTATAGACAAGGCTTGTTCCCAACAGGAGAGGGATGACTTGAAGAAGTTATTGACATAATATAAGGATGTTTTTTCTTGGGGATACAAAGATCTTAAAAAATTTCAAAGGCGGTCATTTCAAACATCACATTCCTTTGAAGATAGATGCCAAGCCTTTTCGCCAAAAGTTGAGAAACTATAATTCAAAAGTGTCCAAGGCCATATTGAAAGAAGTGTAGAAGATGTTTCAAGCTAGAATTATCTACCCTATTAACCATTCAACCTAGATTTCCAATATAGTCCCTATAAGGAAAAAGAATGGTGAGATCAGGATTTGTGTAGATTTCCAAAACCTAAATCAGGCCAGTCTCCAGGATAACTATGCATTGCCAGTTATAGAACACATGCTTTAGGCAGTGTCAGGGTTAGAAGTAATGTCTATGCCTGACGGTTATTCTAGATATAGCCAAATTAGTGTGGCGAAGGAGGACCAACATAAGACAACCTTTATAACCCCTTGGGGTACTTTCATGTACAACAAGATGCCATTTGGATTAATTAACGCTGGTGCTACTTTCCAGAGGTCAATGAATTCTTAATTTGGGGATCTTTGCAATAGGATCATTGTGATCTATTTGGATGACTTGACTTTCTTTTCAAAAAGTAGGAGTTGTCATTTGAAAGATATTGAAACGGTGTTACAAAGGTGCAAGAGTCATGGCATATACCTAAATCCAAAGAAGTCAGTTTTATTTGTTGAAGAAGGTAAACTATTAGGGCATATTGTTTCAAAAAAGGGCATCAAAATTGATCCAGATAGGGTCAAAGTGATTTAGAAACTCAACTTACCTTCCATCCGAAATGGCTTAAAGTCTTTTTTTGGCCAGGTGAATTTATTAAGAGGCTTTATCCCTAAATTTTTTGAAATAACTAAGCATATTGTAGACATGTTGAGTGAGAAAATTCCATTCAAATGGAATGAGGAAGGTAAGAGGGCTTTCAATGATGTTAAAGAAGCAATAGCATAAGATCCTATTTTGATAAGCACAAATTTTAAAAAGGATTTCAACCTCTACTGCTATGCATCAAAGCATACTCTATATCGCATTCTGACACATAAAGATGACATTGGATGGGAAGCACCCATTGCTTCCATGATAAATCTGATGAAGAAACATGAAATCATGTATTCCTAGATCGAGAAGCATGGCTTCACTATAGTAAAGGTAGTAAAGTAGTTCAAATATTACATATTACACTCCCATGCTACAGTATATGTCCTAGAAATGGCGGTCAAAAGTGTCCTAACCCAAAAAGAGATAGGGATGAATAATAGAGCAGTGTGGATAGCCAACATCCAAGAATATGATTTGACTAGAAAGACAACTAATTTGCTGAGAGGATGAGGATTGTGTAAGCTAATAGAAGAAGACAGTGAACCAACAAAAGAAGAAATTGATGAAATCCCCATGGTACTGTTGGTAAGTTTAATTGACCCCTAGTTTTTTAATATAACTTATCTTCTCACCTATGGGGAGTGCCCTAAACACTTGAGCCCTCAATAGAATCATAATTTAAAATTGAAGGCTTCAAAGTATGTGATTTCACAAGATGTGTCATATAAAAAGAGCATTGATGGAAATTTCCTAAGATGTGTAGACACTACACAACAAAAAGAGATATTAAATATTTTCCATGATGAAGCCTATGTAGGGTACTTTTCCTCTACGGGTATAGCTTTCAAAATTCTATGGAACCATTTCTATTGGTCAGGAATGTTCAAGGATGTGTATCACTATTCTAAGAACTGTGAGAAATGTCAGTTGTTAATTAGGCGCCCAAAACTTGCAGCATTGCTCCTCAAGCCCGTGATCGTAAAAGAGGCTCTTAAATAGTGGGGTATAGATTTGATTGGACCACATAACCCTTCATCCAATGCAGGGCATGTGTACATTTTAATAGCCATAGATTAATTCACCAAGTGGGTGGAAGCAGTCCTGACCAAGAAGGCAAATTCTCAAGTTGTATGCGACTTCCTGCTAAACTATATCTTTATCAAGGATGGGATACCAGTCAAGATAGTGGCAGACAATGCTACATATTTTTATTTGGGAGAAATTTTATCTTTTTGTTATGAACATGGGATATCTTTGGCTCATTCATCAAATTACTTTCCATAAGGAAATGGCCAAGTGGAGTCTCGCAATAAGAATCTGATAGCTATAATGAAAAATTTGTTGAATGATAATCCTTGTGATTGGCATAAAAAGTTATATGAAGCATTATGGGCTGACAGAACTACTCCCAAAAGAGCTATTGGCATGTCTCCTTTTGAACTTGTGCATGGGATAGGGGCTCATGTATCCTTACCTCTAGAATTATCTATGGCTAAGCTGCAAATAGTAATTGAAGACAAATATTTTTAGAGTTCCCTGGAGAAGCGCGTCATGTACCTAAATAAACTAGAAGAGGAGAGAGATGACTTGGTGGACCATATTATAGAGCATCAACTGAAAGTTAAGAAGATTTTTGACTTGAGGGCTTGTACCAAAAAGTTCATGGATGGAGAGGAAGTGCTTTTACAGGACAAAAGGAAGGTGCCGAAAGGTTCTCATGGAAAATTTGAAGTGGAAGGGCTCGCTCATTATCTAAGAAACAATTGGTTCCAATGCTTTTCATTTGTCCTACCTAGATGGTATCAATATTTTATTCACCTATAATAGGTAGGACCTGAATTTTTTCAAGTTGTAATGGTGCTCTAAATCCCCCCTGTACATGTTAGTCAATTTTCCTTGCTTTCCTTAGTCGTAGTCTGGTTGTTTTATTCTTTTTCCCTTCAATTTTTTTTTTTTGATGAATAGTGCCTTCTCTATTAAAAAATATTAAAGTTACATATCCACAAAAAAGGGGCCGGGGGACATAAAAATCACCCCGTAGAGTTCACACGGCAGAGTCGAAAATGAAAACTATTCATAAAAAAAAAAAAGAAAACATAAATCCATTAGGCAGCAAGAGCAGTAGCAGAAGGCAAAGGATCTTAATCATCCGATCCCCACGCTTTAGTGGGATTGATAGGAGGGTCAGGAAGTGACCTACCATCATCATTAGCATCTTCTTTATCTTTTTCATCCACCCTGGGCGGGGAGATAGCAAGAGCCAGGTGGGGATACTTGGAAGAGGTGGCAGGAGGCCAATCCAAACCACGGTGAGCACCAGGAGCACCAGGAGGGGCAGACTGCGCCAGAGCTGGTGCCAACCCAGAAGGTCGAGGAGGTAGAGAAGTTGAGCGGCACCTCCATCCCCTCAGAGAGTGGTGACGAGGAGCCTGGGACAGCGGAGTGTGCGAGCGGCGCGCCGAAGAACTGTGCCCGCGGCGGTGACCTCCGGGAGGCATACCCTCGGTAGAAAGGGCATCCGAAGGAACCCGAGCAACAGTGCAGGGAGCATTGCCCAAATGATTGAGCAACTCCTACAGGTGAGCCACTTCTAGAGCCACTTTATTGGCTTGAACTTGAATCTGCATCATAACATTATTACATATACAAGCTTTGTTAAACAAAGCAACATTCGTATCAAGAGAGCTGTGAGAAAAAATAACAACATTTCTATCTTTCCAAAGATTAAACAAAATATCCATCCTGAAAGTATGCCAAATCTGGGTAAACTTGGAGGGGAGTCTAGGATAATCTCCTCAGACAATCATATGCCAAGAAAAAGGCTTAGGTCGAAAGGGCTTAAAAAAATCATGAATCAACTGCCAATACTGTTGAGCTCTCCTATAGAACCAGAAGATGTGCAAAAAGGTCTCAGAGTGACCGCAAAAAGGACATCAAGGGTCATGAACCCCCAGATGTTTGAGTCTAGGGCCGACTGGGAGACCTTGAAACAAAAGACACCGAGCAAAAAGAGCCATCTTGGGCTCCGTAATGGTGGTCCAGATGGTGTGAAAGTGAGAGCTCCAGTGGGAAGTGGCCGAATGAAGATGCCATTTCTGGTTAAGGATATCCACCATTGGAAGATGCGGGGATAACCACCTATAACCAAGCCTTGGCTTGTAATTGTTGAAAGGTGTGGTAGGATACCATTTCCAATCCTTCCACCAAGGCCTAGTAGCCTGAATGCCAATCTTATGAAGAAGATTGGTAGGAATAGAGAAAACCAAAAGATCAAAAGTCTGGCAATCAGAAAGAGCCAGCCGAAATTGAACCTGCATTCCCTTCAATTTTTAGTTTTTGCAAAACCAATATTTAGAGTTCTCTACAGTTTTGACAACTTGTAGTCCCTAGAAAAAGCCAGTATTAGGGTCTATTTGAGTCACCATGATCAAAATATTTCTACACCCCTTTGATTTTTATTTGAAGTCTTGCCAGATTCCCCTTATCCAGAAGAAGTTCAAGTTAAAAGAGCTTTGTGAGGTCAGCTTTCCCTTTGAACTATTCCCTTTAATGTGTCATTAGCCCATCTTGTGAAAGTCATCTCTTTTGGTCAAGTGTTGGTATCATTCTATTCTTCATGAACCACTTTGAACCTTAGTTCAAAGTAGTTCAATCAAAATTTTTTGTCCTAATATCATTGATTGCAGGTGGGACCTGTGACACATCCTCGAACAACTTTGAACCACATCGGACCTCAGTTCAAAGTAGTTCAATGGAAGATTCAACCAAGCATAAAGGTGATATGACAACTGAGTTGATGACTGATGTGACATGTCAGAGCATATTCACTAAAATGACAGTACAGTAATTTTTGAAAAGTAGCGGCCATGAGGGAAAGTCAAGCTGGAAATGCGGGTTAAGGGAGATGTTTTTTTGGCACGAGTGAAGTGATGGCATTTAACACAGTAGTAATTACTTAAGGGGTTTTAATTAAAAAATTAATGGCTAGATGTCACATCAATAGCTTCATTTCAATCCATCCTATGCGCCACATTTAATTATCATTTCTTGGATAATTTTTTGACTGAGTTAGTTTTCTTTAAATTTCATCCTTCAAGCTCATTTCCTTTCAAAGATAAGTTGTGGAAACTTGGTTGCGAAGGATAGAATTTTGGTTTTTCAGTTCAGTGGAGAATAGGTAATTCTCAATAACCCCACTTTTGCTTCATATTTTATTTGTGGTTATGCCCTTTTTCCAAAAGATTGCAGTATTTAATTTGCCTTGCTAAAGAAAAAAGATGAGGTCTAGCATGCATTTCTTCGGGAACAACGCAAATCTAGGTTGTAAAACTCCAGTCATTACAGATACAGATTTGTTGGGAGATGAAGTATAAAAATTAGTTGAGGTTTGGAAAGACTCACTAGAGAAGGAGCATAATATAGAATTCATGTACAGTGGCTTACTCCAAGTTGCTGCCTTTCCACCAGCTGTGATAAGTCAAGAACTAATCCAACAGTGTATATACAACTATGACGTCAAGTTAAAAAGTATGTTGAATAATGAGGGTAAGAGTATTGACCATAAATAGAGGGAGGATAGTGTCAGTTTTCAAGATCCCAGATGAAGCTTTTGCTAGTTTTACCTACACCCAGTCACTTTCTCAATTCCAAGAAAAGAGCGACAATAAACTCAATAAAATCACTCGCAAATGGACTATATCAAATTACAGAGGTGGTTCCAGATAGCCCAAAGTCTTAACTAAATACCATATGAAAATTCATATCCATAATATCATGGTTTTGTTGCATAGGATAAGAAGTTCAAAACAAGTACTTCTTTTTGAAGACTGGATGTATCACTTTATAGAAATTGTGTTGGAAGGAAAATAGATTCTGGTCTGGGAAGAGATAATCACAAGTTTACTGAGAGACTAGCTCAAATAGGTGGAAGCTACATGAAAGGAATTCTACATGTCCTATTTAATTTATTGTCTTGCATGCACCCAAGACCTTACTAGGATCCCTCATGAGCCATCGAGTGAATAGATAACCATTTTTGAATATTGTCCTTTGTTAAGGAAAGATAGAGTTCTAGAAGAATATAGAAGAGTTCATGATTTTTTTCTTGGGAAATAGTGTAATCAGTTGGCCAAAACCCCAAATCAAAGAATTTCCCCAGAAGCACAGAAACTGGTTCAGAGTTTCAGGAGTTTCTATATTCAATTCCCTCGGTTCACCTATCTGAGATTTGGTGGTTTTGATGAAGAACCTTTTTTACTACCCAGGTTCAGCTTTGATTGTTTCATTGTAGTGGAAGTATATAGACAGATGTTTACAGTGATAAAGAATAATATTCCAGAGGAGAAATAGGATTCTATGTTCCTAATAAGACTTGGAAATTTCATATGCAAGAATATGATAGATGCCTCAGTAATAGGAAGAAATTTTGTTGTCTTTCACATGTAGTTTAGAAACCAAGGAGAGGTTTTGACAACAAAGGGTTTGCCATAAAGGCTTTCAGCTTGAAAAAGCAGTCAGACCCAAACCTGCATATGGAAGATTTATGGAAAGATATAGGAGATGAAAAGGAAATTCAGAGAAGGGATCACTCTAGATTATTGTTCCTCAAATTAATAGTCTGCAGCTAAAGTTTAACATTTCTGATGTAGTCGAAGATGAGTCGAAAATCATTGAACCTAGTTTTGGTGAACCTAACGCAGAAACTCTACCAGATGTATATTGGAAAAGGGATGAAGAAGAAGACATCAAAGTAAGATTTAGGTTGATTCTGGCCTACACAGATGTCTAGTTAAAAAATAGAAAAATAAACAGGATGAGGGTCACCTCTCCTAAGAAAATTAGTGCAAGTTCAATCTCGATGGAAGTTCCACCTATTTCCTCTAACATTTCCCTCTTGACCACTCATGTAGGTAATTTTTGTATGACTAAGAAAAGAGAAATCCCCAGTAGACACCCTATTGCACTGCAAACAAGGTCAAGAACCAGAGTTGAAAGTCGATCCCAAATGGCTTCCCCAGACTCCAGCTACATTGACATTGATGTTAATGATGAAGATATCTCTTTTTCACTAGAACAAGACAAAGGAATCCAGGATACAATAATGGATAAGTATAAAGACCAAAAATAAGACTTTACACCTTCTAAGACAATTGAAAATGGGATGGTATCTAGTACAATTCCTCCTTCGCTGATAGAATCAGTGACCAAGAAACACAGTTTCAAACCTGTCTCTCTGCTGGTTCAAGAAATTGTTACCAAATATGTTGTTCGTGCCCCAAAAACAAAGAAGGTGAAGAGCAATGCAAGATTAACCACATATCCCATCACATGCAAATTAACCATCAAGATAGTAACTTTCAAGAAGAAAGAAGGCATCCTTGAACCTACAACAGAGGATTTTGAGGTTACAAAGATGGAATTTGGAGTGCTAAATAGAGACACTCGAGATCACCTTTTAAAATTATTAGCAGACCATATGATTGGTCAGTTCTGAAAGGATGGAAAAGAAAAACATGAGCTTAAAAAGCTTGTAATCACAATGGTTGAGTTCCTTAGTTCACTCAGCGAAGTTGGGGATTTTCCTCTACCACAATCTCCACAAGACTTTGAACCTAATTCCGCGGATATTAAGCAATTATTGAAACAGATGTATTAGGGTAGAGCCCTTATGATGGATATGAAAAGAAATATCGGTGGCATTATAGTGGAAGGGAATAAGTTCATTTAAGATTTTGTAACTACTTTTGCAGAAGGAGAAGCTGTGATTGGGGAGATTCATACCTTTATTCCAAGTTGGGAATCAGATGAGGAGAAGTGTATTGCTATTACATCCCAAGTTACTAAGATAGAAGGATACAGAGTTGGGGAGTTCCTAGTAGAGAACCCAATTAAAATGATAGACACGTGCATGCTCTTTATTTTTAAAAGGAACCTGAGCTGGAAGAGCAGTCTGTTAAAGATGGCAGTCTCAAGCATGCATGCCGTGGAGAAAGAAATCAAAGAGATGCATGCTAATGCATTAAAAGACATCAAGTTAGTGAACCCGTCAGTATCCTTCAGTTCAATGAAGGAAATATAAATGCAGAGGCCATGACCAAGAGTTTTGGGGACGCAATGAATGATATCATAGAAAAAGAAGATATAACAACTCAAGATTTCACTAGGGTTGCTAATATGGAGTCCATGTTGTATCTAAACATGGGATGATTACCTAGACATATGGAGAAAATTTGGGATTTCAAATGGGAAAAGAATGCGTGTCATGCAAAGTAGAATGGTGTGAAAAGCCTCCACTCTCATCTGATCCAAGAGCTGGTGAGTACGTTTCAGAGTTGGAAGTTGGTCTGAGAAGCCATGTCTAGAGATAATAACTGAAAGTGCGTATTGGATTATATTTCTATGTTTATGTTATTTTGAGTATGAAATAGTCATTGTTAAAAAATATTACTCTATCTTTATTTACTAGTCTAAAACTGTTTCTTTTTGGTTAATTTGGGAGGCCAAGTTTTCAGGGAGGCCTCTTGAATTTGCTAAACTATATATGCTAGGGCATAAAAATTTGGAGGTTAATTTTTGAATCTGTTAGACTTAGTTCAACATTTTTTGGTATTGTTTAAGTTTCTGCTATTTTAAAGAGGATTCAATATAAAGATACAACAGATCTGCATTAATCTCAGAATTTTTTCTATATGATCATGATATTATAATTCAATGCTAAGCTTGAATCTGTAAACTGGGACTTATCATATGTTAGTTACTTTGTGAATTAATGTATTTCTCTCTCTGCATTATTTGTGAATGCATGGTAACTATCTGTCTTTCTGAATAGTTCTTTTCCTTAGTGTCTTTCAAGTTTACTGTGTTTCAGTCGAAGAAACTATGCTTTTCTTTGATTCTATTTCTTTATGATTGTATTATCTGAGAATACCTCAATACCTACGAGTATTTGAAAGATCATTATGTTCTTTCAGGTTAAAATTACAATCGTTGGTTTTAAATTGAGAAATTCATTAAATATTTCTAATAGGGAGTTGTACCTCACATAATTCAGAGGGAAGCAATTATCTCATGCTTACCCAACTATTGTAGTATACTTTGTTTCCAAAGAGGCATAGAGTTAGTATAATTTGTAATTAAAGTGGAGACAAATCTGTATACCAAAACGGAAGTTTTGAGAAAATTCAAGAATTGAGTTTTTTGGAGGCCTAATTGGGCTAAAAAGGCTACAAGGCCTAAAATCTTGAAAAGTAAGAACTCGACTAGAAATATTTGAAAGAATCCCTCCAAGTGGATCAAAATTAGAGGAAAGTAACCTAGGAGTGGTAAGGATTCCTATCCCTATTTCCAAGAAGAGACTAGGAGCAAATTGGCAAAATGGAGCCTATGGGTGCATAGCTGGATTGAGAAGGATAGGAGAGTGAATTGAAGTTGGTGGAGAGTTCTAAGGGAAGTAGAGTATTCCTTAAAATGCCATATTTTTCACTTTAATTTGGAATCTTTATTGTTTTAGCATTTTATATTTCTCATTACCCAGGTACTTTATCATGGATTTACTAGTGCTTCCACGCCCTACTTTGTCTTTTCCTTTTGGAAATAGGATTTAGGCCTCCATATAATCATGTATCTCTAAAGGTAAAGGACTAATCTGTGAACCTCAATTATTATTCATTTACATTTTTTCATACTCTCTCCTTTTGCATTGAGTATTCACCACCCTTAATTCCTAAATTGAGCATTCAATTTTCATTTAAATCTCATGGTGGAACCCAAACTTGTAGGATTAATGATATCATATATGAAAGGTGGAAGGTATATGGTAAAACCAATCTCTAAACCTTGAAAATATTTAACCTTATTTTCTTTGATATTTTTCTTCTAGCATTAGGCACACAACATTAATGAGCTCTAAACCATTTTCATTCACCTAATGTATGAACAAAAGAAATAAAAAAATATGGAAAATGATAAAAGCTAGGTAGGAATCAATAAAATCTTAGGAATAATTATTTAAAAGTGTGGTTATAAAGATAGAAGAAACCTTGACATAAAAGAGATACATGAGAATATTTCCTCTTTGTATAATGATGCAATAAAATTTTCACTAAAATAGAATTATAGTCAAAGATAAGGGTAAATGATTTTGTTGGAAATGATGAAAAAGATAATTTTTATTAGAGTTTAAAATATAATGTTGATATGATAAATTATAATGAAACATGAGAAAGATGAGACTTCTACCCTTCCTAAAGGATGTAATTTTTTGGTTATAAAATACAATAAAAGAAGTTACAAGGAATGAATTTTTGATACTCAAAGGCATGAAGATGGTTATCATATTTAGAGGGGAACTTGAAAAATTTCTAAAAATAAATGGTAAGTATTTTACTTTAAAGTACAAATAGGGACAAAGATAACACAAATAGGTGTTTAATGTTGCTTCATGAAGAAGAATAATATGAATAAATGCATCATGCAGTGTCTAGGGAAGTATATTTTGGATAAGGGAGTGGATAGAACATAGTGTTTAGATATCCAAACATTCAATGTTTATATGACACATGGCTAGTGGGAGCTTCAATTGATAGAAAGTATAATACCACTTAAAATTATACACTATATGGTAAAAAAACATTCAAGATATATGACCCATCATGAGTTAACATGATAATGATTGAAAAGGTCGTAGGGGAGGATACCATGATAATAGCATAGGTATCAGAAAAATAAGGACAAAATGGGTAAAATGTTATAACTATGGTAAATTAGGATAATACGCTAATAAGGTAGGAAATAAATATGTAATTTTATTGTTATAAAACATGATATTTATACTTTTTTCTATATTTTATAGTTATATAATAGTGTGTTAGCTCCATTTATTAGAAAGTAAATAATTGTGTAGTCCAAATGTAACCTATGATGCCTTAAAGTAGTAATGAATAACTAAAGTAAAGGACCAAACAAATCAAATATAAATTTTACAAATGTAGAAGAAGAGAATTACCATTGAGAAAAGAGAAATTGAAAAGTAATAAAGAGGAGGAAAAAAGGAAAAAAACAAAAAAAACTAAAGGAATCCCTGCCATGTTGGTGTTTAGAAAAGTGTCTCAACTTGCATTTATATGGGGTTACTATTTTTAGTAAATTTTTATTTGAACAAAAAAAATTGATCTTTTCTTTAAGCTTCAAATTTGGGAGATAAGTATACCAGTGAATTTTTATTTGCAAGATCATGTCCAGTTTTGAAGCTATTAAAGTTTTTGTTTTCGGAAATTGCTAGAAAAAAAGATGCAAATCCAATTTTGGAGGCTTTAGAGGCAATGAAATAGGCCAAAATTATGGCTAAATAACGTAGTGTTTTATGAAATTATAAATAAGGTTATGATCTTTAAAATTCTTCAAATGGTTTTTCAATCAAACACCTAGTTTAAAAGTTATGCCCTCTGGAAGTTGGGTCTTCCAAAATAGGAAATGTAAAAAATGTGTTGAACATGTAAATGAGTTTTAAAAGGGAGTTACACATGTTAGTGTGTGCATTGAAATATAATATGGAATATTTGATTTGAGATAAGTTATAAACTGTTATTCCCTGCATACCCATCCCTACATTTTGTAGGCAAAATGTTGGGTGCCCCTTTTTAATTTTTTTCTTTTTCCTTGGTTTCTTTTGTTTCCTTTGTTTCCCTTCGGGCTTTGCTTTCGTGAGGGTTGTTTTTATTTTTCTCTTGTCTTCTTTTTTCTCTGGGACCTGGTCCTGGAGGTGGTTTTTTTTTTTTGAGTCAGCTGGATCCCAGACTCCAGGATTCATTGTCATCACGCCTTCTTTTGAGAGAAGATGTTGCTGCATGGAATCCCCAAGCCCAGAATCTAGAGGTTTGCTTGTTTCAGAGTTTGCGGAGTGAAAGAAACACATTTTTACCCTAAGAGTATAAATAGAAGTTACTAGTCATTTTGACATTTACCAAGATCAAATACTTAGAGCACTTAGAGTGATTAAGGTAATTTTAATAGCATTTTTCTCTCTATGCTTAGTGGTTGATTAAATAGTGATTTACAGTGCTTGCTCATGGTTACTTGAAGGTTAACTTGTTGCAGAGCACCTCATGTGCTCATCTTTCCTGCATTCCTCCATGTTTCTAGGTTGGCCTTTTGGCTCTTTCCTCTCTGGTTTCTGGTTTTCTATTTCTTTCTTTCATCTCGCTTGTTTTTGTTCTATTTCTGTTTTGCCGCATCTTTGCATTGGATTTTCTGTCGCACTTGTTGGTGGGATGGCTCTGCCAGAGGGTTGTTTTCCGTCTATGTAGTTTTAGTTTAGATGTAAATTATTTGTACATTATGTAGAATAATGTAAATTCACATGAATATTCTATAAATTGAAATCTTCTATATATGTTTGTATATCTTCCCATTTTGGGCTACCCTATGAGTCATGCTTCGGCCCTCATGTGCAATTTGGCTCCATTTGTATATTTCCTGTATATCCTATAATGTCTACTGGAAACCTCATTGTGCTCCATGCCAAAAAAACCCCAAATCCAGAGCTTGTTTGAGAGAGATTTTCACTTGGTTTAAACTTGGCACCTCGCTGGTTTAAGCAATGGCAAATTTCTCTCTCCTCTGTCAAGTCAGTCTTAATGGCGGTTCAAGTTTCCCATGTGAGTACTCAAAAAAATCCCAGGTGGCATCCACTTCCACATGTGTTTGGATATTTTTTGGCATTAATTCCATTACTCCCATTACTAAATGGCCATGTGACGCTCCCACGTCAGCCTAGTATGGCTAATCTATGACCATGTCATGCAACGGTTAGTTTTCTGGACTCTAGATCCTAGGTCTTCATTCGGTCCTTATTTCACTTTCATCACATGTGCTGGAATCCCCAGAGGCTCAGGTAGAGGTTAAATTCCCTAAATCATTCATATTATATGTATATATTTTTTGGGGTTTGACGTGAGCTAACAATTCGTTTCAGGAACAGATACTTCAGTGGTGAAAGCCTCGGCATCTGGAATAATGTTTTGATTTGTATACAAAATGACAGTTGTCTTTTTTATAGGTTGCCAGAATTAAACTCACCAATCATGTCAGAGGCATCTGCATCATCCCCACCTGGGAGTCCAGAACTACCTACTACCGCTGCCACCCAGGAAGCCATCAGGACAAAGGCTGAGAAGGCCCTAGAAAAACTTCCAGACAATGAAGTATTTCAAGGGAGATGTCATTGTGGGATTAAATATTGATTCCAAACTTCATATGATCACCAACACCAATGTCAGAATTTGGGCCAAAATGCAAGCCTTGGTAAAGATGATGTTCATCAAACAAATGGTCGGAGATCCATTGGCCCTCAATGTGGCAAACTCCAGGATCCTTAAAGCTGCTTGCTTCCCCTGCTCTGTGAAATCCCTAGAGCTCATTCTTACTTTGGTGAGACACTATAATATAGCCATTCAGGTTGTCATGCTTGTCACCCCAATCCCATCTGTATACCCAATGCCTATGGTGTCTCTAGATGCCACAACTTTTTAGGCAGGGCTAGAGATTCCCCAATTTGATGATGCAACTGTTCACACCTGGGCTCCGGCCTTTGAAGAATTTCAGAAGTTAGAACACATGGCTTGATAGGTTATCAATAAAAAATGGCTTAAGGTTCCAAGGAAAGATTTCAAAAAGATGAAGCTGGAGATCCCCCAGATGAAATTTAAAGAAAGCATACATATGGGGATCATTTCTCTATGTAGGGTCTTTGGAAAGCCCCAAGCCCGGGAATTCTTGGCATGGATGTACTATTTCTTGTTGGGCATCGCCTTTGGTAGGAAAAACTTTGATTGGGCCACTATCATTGTAAGTCATGTGGACTCCCAACTTCTCCAGGTCACCAAGTCCCTCAAATTCTACATGACATCTTTTGTTTTATGAGCACTAGTAAAACAACACCCCACGACCCAAGGATTACTTAAAATAGGTGTGCTCAGAACTGGCTTAGGCCAGAATGATCCATGTGATTATTTCCTGCAGATCCAATGGGAGGCTAGTTTCCTCATCTTCAGCCGAGTGAATAATGCCTTCATTTACTACAACCTCCTAAGACCTACTCGGGATGTCGGATACTGACTCTCCAAAGAAGTGATGGACTTGGTCAGAGCTTATGGCCACTATTACATTCAATATCAACAACATACATACATTTGGGTGACCAACTTCTATGGGAAACCCTATTTATTACCCAGATAGTGTGGGAATAAAATAACTCTTTTAGTATACTACAGGAAGATGTAGGAACTGCATGCCCTCTTCACAGTGAAGAAGGTGACAAATTTCCCATTCCCAATCACTTGTGAGAACCACTCTTGCAGCCAGGCAGCAATGAAGGAGGCAGATAATGAACTCAAAAGTCTGGGGCTGGCAAAGTTTTATCTAGAGCGGAAGAATTTTGATCTACTAGGAAAAATAGCGATGACACTTCCCTGGGTATAATACCCCCACAAGTTTCACATGGAAGATTTTTGGGAAGACTGCCAGGACAACTTTAATGTCTAGAATTGGCATTTCATCCAGATGAAAATGGGAATGATGAAGAGGCTCAAGCTTCAAAACTTCCTAGATGAATTTTTGGATATAGGGTCCACAGTGGACCTGAAATATAAATTAAAGGGACTAGATAAGATGACCTTCCCTCTGGTGGATTGGGATACGTAGGAGGGTCCAAAGATAGAAGAAATTACCCATGACATGATTGAGCACATTCATGCATACTTCAAAATGGAATGTCTGAAAAGTACATGCAAAGTTGGCCCATTTGTGCGGGGTTAAAATTTCAGGGGAAAAACCTCCTCATAGGGCAAGGAAAGAGGAAAGAGGAAATGGGGAACCTATTGCATGTCCCATCCATGGTTCCCATAGTGGAACAAATATAGAAAACTCTGGTGGCATTCCAAAAAATGAAATAAAAGTTAATCACCTGGTTGGCCACCACAGCTATTATGACCAGACTTGTCTGCCCTTCCACTTCTCCTTCACTTGTAGAACTAATGGTCTGAGTGGCAAGGACTAGAGAGGAAGAAGAGTGGGCATCCATATTAGATGCAGGGCCCCCATTGGTAACAAGGAGGAAGAAGAAAAGAATAACTGATCCTCAGCCAAAGGTGGAGCCAAAGCTTACGATGCCCAGCATCACTGAAATACAGATTGTTTCCTCGGACTCCCTGAAGATCCCCCAGAGACCTCCCCTCTCCACAATGACTTCAATGACCTATTCATGGTAGATGAACTTGTAAATCTAGAAGGGGATATTGGGAAAGTGGTAGAGGAGATTGCGGCCCAAGACGAAGTAGTAATCCCCATTGAAGGGAGAACCCCGGAGAAAGAAGCTGCCATAGAGCAGGAGGCCTAGGTTGAAAAAGAAAAGGAGCCAAAAAAGGTAAAATTCTCCAATGTATCGGAGATACAGGTCCAAGAGGCCAACACCATAGAGCAAAGGCAAGTGCAGAATGAGAAATTGGCAACTGCTAAGAGAAATGAACCCATGAGAGAAATCGTAATCTTAACCGCCATGCTTCAGACACCGCCTCCTACCCCAGAGAGGGTAACATTTGGTGAAGTGATCACAGTGGTCCAAATGCTTAACCATGGCCTTGTACCTTTTCCACCTCAATAAAATAGCCCAATGAAGGAAAATATTCTAGAAAAGGAAGTTGAAGAAGGGCAGCAACAATAGCAAGGTGAGGGGTAGAGCCCTAGAGATACATATGTCGAATCTAACATTGCTAAGGATGTTGATGCTAGGGTAGATGATACTAGTGCCACTAAGGTGGATAATACAGGTGGTCCGTAAAATAAAGGAAAAGAGTCTAAAAATATTTTTAACACTGGGGACGCACAACAGAAACCCAGAGGGGATTTACAGGATCAAAATATGGTAGCAAGGCCACCCTTGCCACCTTAATGGTTGGTGGATTCTAGAAAAATGGAAGTCCCTAGCACTGGCCAAGGCCTATATCTCTTTGATAGAGATGATGGGGCAAGGGTAGAATCTTGCTAAGGAAAAGAAATCTAGGATAGTCCATACCCTCTGGACTAGACCTGGCTAAGACACAGTTGTGGTAGTTGCAACAGCTCCCCCAGAGGCAAACATAGTGACATCAAAGGCTGGAGATTATGAAATCATGGAGATATCTCTGGGGAAGAGGGGAAGGCAGGGTGAATTGGACCTACTGAAAGAAGTAGCCAAGGCAGAAGAAACATGCTATTAGAAGAAAGCCCACAAACTCAAAGAAGAGAAGGGAAAGAATGCAAGTCTTGTCAGGCTATTGACAGAGATTGCATAGCCCATCACTGCCATCCCCCATAAGCTTCCATGTCCAAAGAACCACTCCCTCATGGTGATATTGATGCGCTGAGAAACATGAAGAGGAAGGTGCAAGAAGCTAATGATTGGGTGGCAGAATAGGTGGGAAACATACGACATTTCCTAGTAGCCACATTTCTAAAATTGTACGCAACAAAAAATGTTCTACACCAGGCCAAAAATACCATTACCATCTAGGAAAGAGAGGCCGAATAGTACAAGGCCTGGATGGATGAGTTGGGAGAACTCCTGAGTCTCAGGGAAGAGATTCTTACCAAGGCTGGAATTTTTGGAGAGGAGTCCTTTGACTTTGTCCAGACCCAGTACTCCAAACTTGATCTCACATTGGAGATAATCAAGCAACTGGTAGGGACCCTACGGGAAAAAGTCCTGGAGGTAGATTACTCTTTAAATTTATACTAGGCATTTATTTCAAGCATTTCAGGAGTCGATCCTTTTAGTACTAAAACATGTACTCTAGAGGAACACATTGTGGGGAAATGTGATGAGCTAATGGAGTCCTGATACCGATCCCTAGAGGGAATGGATGGATCAAAAATGTCACATATATTACGCATGGTGCTCCGGGGTCACGACATGACAAATATGGGCATAGAATTCAAAGAAAGTACTCTAGATCTGGGAGAATAGGTGGAGGTGGCCAAGTACCATCAAGTCAGCCTTAAGGACATTGATGAGGATGGAATCATGTATCTCCTAGAAACATTCAAAAATAGTAATGAGCAATAAGGTTCTCCGTATTCTGGAGATTTTCACCAGCAGGTCACATTTTGAACATTCTTTATTATTTGAGCACAAGCTCTCAGATCCTAGACACCTAGATCCAATAATTTTGTATTGTTTTGATGACCTACATCTAGGTTCCCCAGATTGAACCAGTCATTATCAAGCAGTTAATAAGGGTGTCAGAAAAAGGTGGCCCCAACAAGGCACGTCGACTCAAGGGATGATTCTGATGGGTGGTCTTCCCAAGGTTCCGCTCCAACATTAAACACCTAGTGCATTGGGGATAGTGAGCTTCTTTTGAATTAATGAGGAATGTAGCCTTGAACCCCGGGGGATCAGATTTATTCTATTCTTCCCCTGGCTCTCTTCTTGAGGTTGATTCTTTTGTACCTCTTTTCTTGTCTCATTCTTCTGACATGTAAGACCTCTGCTCTTTTTGAGGTTGTTGTAATGTGGTGCACGTAGTACCAACCACCAAAAATTATATTTTATTAATTGATTGTAATGTTAACTTAGGTTAAATTTAGGGTAAACATAGGTATAAATAATAAGTCTGACCTCATTCCAAGGGTCAGCAGAATTGATGATTTTGTAGTCTATAGCTATAGCATTTTAGCATTTCATTTCTTGTAGTTGCAGATCTCAATGCTCCTTAGTTCTTAGAATCTCTTAGTAGATAGATTCTCCCTTGGAGCCATTATTGTACACACCAGTGCTACTGAAAAACCAATTAATGGAAAAAGAAGAGTTCTGGCAATGAAGTTGTTAGCATTATGATCTCTGGATTAATGTTCTTTTGTGTTGTATGTTTATAATTTCCCTTTCTCTAATGTTGTAAGTAGATTAATGACCTTCTTACCCCCTCATTATTGAATATGTATGAACTGATGGTTTTGTATACATTCAGTATTTAGTGTTGCATGTTAGAGTATGGTTGATGTTTTAAATGTATTTACATAAATATAGGTAGAATGTAATACTTCTAACCCTGATGTATCTTTGAAGTTTCTTTGATAATCCAAATGCTTGTAGGAAGCTTGGACCTGATGAAATCCCCAGAGAAGATGAGCCAAGAAAACCAGCTATCACCCCAAACAAAATAGTCACACTCCCAACTTAGCTCCTGCACCGTCGAGACCTGAATCTCATGTGCTTGAAGGCCCAAAGAATTTATTCCCTAGACAACCTTTACAGATGAATTTGGCTAGTACCCCGGTACCTAGTGACAACTTACACTCTATTGGCAGACTGGTCACAAAGTCTCATCAATAGAAACTGGTGCTAGAAGGAGGGCATGAGCTTGTCTCCCTTGGAGGATTTAGACTTTACAGCGACTAAGGGTTCCCAAAGCCATAGTTTTAGGAAGAAGACCATTAGTGGGATTAAATATTTTTCACCTGCATGATTTGAAAGAGTCCTTAGATCAACCTCCAATCCTGGTAGGTTTGTCAAACTCGAGCCTCCTTGTTGAAAGAAGCAAACCCCGCAAACCAAGCTAGCCAACATTGTCTTGAGATCTACTACATCTCAGAATACCCAAGTCTCCCAGATAACCCCAGGGATTAAAGATTAGTCTAGCCAAAATAAAACACCCCTGATGGTTGCATACTTTGGAAACACTGGGTCCCCAATGGGACAGTTTCCAGGTGCAACCAATGATCTTCTCGTGCACCTAGAAAAGATCTTCCCTTAGTATGAGCACTTAGGCTCATGAACCGCATAAGAGAATCTACAGGAATACAAATATGCCATGATATGACACCAGATCCAACATGAAGACATTGTGACCTAGATGTTCCATCTATCCTTGGGATAGAATGAGTTAAATTGGTACCTCAACCTGCCCGCTAACTCCATCAATAGTTGGTAGGATATGGAAGACACCTTCCTACCATCCTTCCACATACACGTGGACCCAGTATGGTCCCATAGCTAGTTTATCTCTAGTAGAAAGGATCCAAATGAACACCTTGTAACATTAAACCATCGGTTCCAACATGCCTTGAAGTGGTGCACGAGTCACTTCATCCCATCCATTAATGTAACTATCCAAACTTACCTCAACGTGATGGACCCCTTCATTGTCAGTATCCTATGGAGAACCACTGCCCCCAATGACCGGGACACTCTGGTGAAGGTTTACAACCTAGCCTTGAAGTTGTCTCACGATTTAAACAAAGCTCCTAGTGGGATTGGGCAGAGCATGCCTTTCAACATGATACCCGACGAAACTTCTTACGTTAGGGGATACAACCCCAATCAGGAAATGGGTTCCTTAGCAATGGCCATGAATCCCCCACCATCACTAATAGACTAGTAGGCCCAGTACATATACTCATCGCAAGCATATACAACACTGGATCTGGAATTTGTTCCCTGGAACCAGCTACAAATAATGCAACAACCATTGACACAACCCTCCAAAGTACCTTTCTTCCAAACATTTGTGGCTAGAGGATTGTCATCCTCAACTTTGGTAGTTGTTGTTACCTTCTCTGGGAATCAGCCACAACAACCATCACAATGTGGCGTGAACACCTAGCTGTCCAATGAGGTTGAATCCCTCCGACGATTGTTTTCCATTTTCCTCACACACTGTGGACATGGGATAGCTGAAGGCAGGGTCTTTTGTGCCTCACAACCCCAATCCCTAGAGAGGGAATATCTTCTCTGGCCAACAAAATACCAATGTGAGAGGAAGAAACTACGAGAATAGGCCTCGGCCCAACCAATAGCAATGAAATAATAATGCAAACACCGGAGGTCCTCCTCCAAACCAAAATTCCACTCAGGGTGGTGCTAGACCTAGCTATTTTGCACAGCTTGCAAAATTCTACCCCTTGACCAACTGGTGTAGATTGCATGACATTGGCTCTCATTCTGAGGTGAACTATGCCACGCTAGAGAAGTTTATCATGATCTTCCAACTGGACATACAACAAACAGTCGATCCTACTCTCCTGGAAACACCTATGCAAGAGCCCAGTCATGGTGCCTTCACCTGTGAGACTATGTTCTTTGGAACATATAAAGAAGACATAGAAGAACCTGAACTGTAGGGGTTCTTTGACGAACCTATTCTATCCTTTGAGGCCAATTCAATCACCAACCCATGGACTCTTTACAACACTCAAAGTCAGGCTAGTAAAGGACCAGTTGACATGCCCACACCTCCCAAAGATACCCCTCCCCAAGACAACACAACTGACTACTCCTTCCCACAGAAGGGGTCTAGCTCTAAGAAAGTGAAGGACCCAACTGAGGGAAGTCAAAAATTCTTGGGGGAGGTTTGACATCACAAATGTGTTAGAATGAACCACCACCTCCATAACCTTAATGTAGGTTTTTCTGAACTATATCAAGCAGAGGAAGTCCCTTCTGAAGCTCTTAGGAAACCCAGAAGCTGTCAGTCGCCCAACCAAGACTGTCACTTTTGACGATACCAATGCAGTTGTCTTGCAGGGAAACACTAAGGATCCTCCCTTACTACTAGACTTAAACATATAAGGGAAGAACCTGCACAATTTCTTGGTAGATTCTGATGCTTTGGGCAATGTCATGCCTTTATCAATATGCCAGAAACTAAGACTCCATCCCACTCCATCCAAAGGTGCAGTAGTCCAGCTAGACAAAACTCCTATAAAAATGGTAGGTGAGCTAAAGAATATATAGATTCAGCTCAACCAAGACCCCCGAATAGAAAGCATAAGTGCCATCTAAGTGGTGGACATCCTGGAGACTTATGGGATGTTATTCGGTTAGAATTGGTCCAAGGCTCTTAATGGGTATTTCTCCACCAACTTCTCCCACTTGTGGCTCCCCTGGGAGGGAGAATCTAACCAGATAAAGGTAGAAAGTGAGCCCAGGATGAAACAAGCCCTGACCAAAGTCAGGAGGGTGAATGAATTCCTCTTCTCTGAGACTTCCCCTGGGGTGTACCAACCCCTAGAGATCCTCATGTTTGATTTCACCCCCAGGGAATATCCCATAGTCTCTCAGAGAATCCAAGACCTGGATGAAAAACTGAGGGGTGATGTTAACTCAAAGGGTACCGCTGCAACTCTCACTACACTCTTGTCTAGCACTTGGTGCCATGTACATTATCAACAACATTCAGAACTAGAGTGTGAGTCTTGCATTGCCTATACTACCCGCCATAGCAATGCCCTCTGGGAGAAGAAACATGAAGTGGATTTGCCTGGACCCAACAATCATCTTGGCAGTACTCCCATGGTGCCACCTGTCCAGAGATCCCAACTATAGGCTTCTTAGGAGGGAAACCTCAACCATGTGACATCAGAGATGGAGGAAACTCCTCCTAACCTTCCTAGAAATAACCCAAAGGCCACTTTTCCTTCTCAGCCCCAGAAAACAAACAGTGACTTGTGGACCCTTAAGATTGACGGGTCCCAGTCTAAACAAGGTTGCGAGGTAGGAGTGGAATTGATAAACCCATGGGGAAAATCCTTCCTTGCATCTTATAGGTTGTATTTCAATTGCAAAAAAAATGCTATGGAGTACGAGGCCTTGGTCCTCAGATTCCTATTTTCACTAAGGAAAGGAATCACCCGCCTCCAGGCACTAGGTAATTCAGAGTTGTTCATTAAACAAGGCTGGAGCCAATACACTAGTCATGACAAAAGGCTAGTCATGTATTGAAATTAGGCTTGGACCCTGATCAAAGATTTTGATGTCTTTGGCATTGAACTCATCCCCCAGAAATGCAACTATGTTCTGGATGCCCTTGTTGTATCTTCCAGCACCCTAAAGCCAATGGCTGGCTCCCGAATTTGAGAATTATATGGTGAGATAGTCCCCACCCCATCCATTCTAGACAATGTAACCCAATTTTAGGTCTTTGAGGATGACCAACATATTCTGGCCTTCATGGCCAATGTTTGTGTCTTTGAAGACCAGATAGTGGAAGAAAGAGACCATGAAGATACTAGGGAAGGCGAAGAAGGTGACGGGATCATAGAATTTCCAACCAACACCATCCCCAAGGGGATGGTAGCCCTAGAATGTATCTTTGAATCAAACCCTCAAGGCAAAGAAAGGATATCCTCCTCCTTAGAGGGGGGGAAATTTGAAAAGTTTAACATCGGTTGGGTCGGTGAAGAGAAATTGATACACATTGGAACCTCCTACTCCCCAAAAGAGAAGGAGAAGATTCTTTTGGTTCTCCATGAGTACATTGATGTAATTGCATGGGGGTATGAAGATCTGAAGACATATGATACCTCCATCATGACCCATACCATCCCACTAAAACCATATTCTAAGCTCTTTCAGCAAAAGTAAAGACCGGTAAACCCACTAATCGAGCCTCTAATCCATTAGAAGGTTCAAAAACTATTGTCATCCCAAATGATCTTTCCTATTCGGCACACTACATGGGTTTCCAACCTCGTCCCTATGAGGAAGAAAAGTAGTAAAATCTGCCTCTATGTGGATTTTTGAAATTTGAACAAGGCATCTAAGAAGGATAATCACCCTCTCCCCTCGTTGGATGAGGTATTGCAAATTGTGAATTCATCACACATGATGTCCTTCCTAGATGGGTACTCTGGGTATAACCAGGTCATGGTTAAGTACCAAGATAGAGACAAAATGGTGTTCACCACCAAGTGGGGAATGTTTGCATACCAGAGGATGCCCTTTAGCCTGATCAACGTAGGGGCTACATTTCAAAAGGCTATGGACATTGCATTCAAATGCCTAGTAAACTAGTGCATAATCATCTACATGGATGATTTGACCGTCTTTTCCCAGGACATGCATTATAACTCTGCCCACCTCACCCAAATTTGTGAGATATGTTGTTGGTATGGGATATCCCTCAACCCTAAGAAATGTATATTTTGGGTCACTGAAGGGAAGCTACTCAGCCATATTGTCTCTGAGAAGGGTATATCCATTTACCCTGAGAGAGTTGAAGCATTGTTGAATCTACAAATGCCTGGAAGAAAGAAGGAAATGAGGTCTTTCTTTGGAAAGATCAATTTTTTCTTTTGGTTCATCACTGGATTTGTCGAGATAGTAAAACAAGTCAATGAGATGAAGAAAGATACAAAGACTGAGTGGAGTCCTAAAGAAAAGTGGGCATTTTCCCAGATTAAACAAATGATTGTGGAGGCACCTATCCTACCTAGTCTAGACTATTCCCTCCTTTTTCACATATCCTCCTTTTCTTTGCCACATTTTTCCATGGTAGTTTTGACCTAGAAATTCAAAGGGGAAGAATGAACAATAGATTTTATGAGCTCCCCTTTTAAGAATGTCAAATTCTGGTATTTGTCATTGGAAAAGTAGGCCTTTTCTCTCGTCCACACTGTGAAGAAATTCTGGCATTATATTCTTTGGAGCAAAGTGCACGCTATCATCCCAGACCAAGTTGTTAAGTCTCTTCTCTTGTAGAGTGAATTGGGTGAACGACGATGAAAATGGATGGCCATCCTCCAAGAGTATGATTTAGAAATGCAACCCATGAAGATATTTTGAGGCGAGGGACTATGTAGAGAAATGGCAAAAGGAACTCCAGACATTGAATTCCAAACCTATATAGTGGAGTCCATCACTCAAGATCCATAGTATACTGACCTAGTATACTTATTATTGAACAACAGATTCTCAGAGGGGCTACCCCCAAACAAATGTCGCACCCTGTGACAAAAAACCAAACACTTCGTGATAAAAAATGGAATGCTTTTTCGTAGGAGCTATGAAGGGGTCTACCTCTAGTGCATTGACAGGGACCAAGCTATGAAAATGATTGAAGCATTTGATGGGAAGTTTGGAACTGGGCATGGCTCAATTGACACCACCGCCCATCAGATCCTTTGAGCCATATACTATTCACCCTCTATCTTTAAGGATGTCTATACTCATGTTAGGAGATGCCATACTTGCCAAATCGGCACAGGGTGATCCCAGAATAGTGGGTTACACTTTTTTGGAGGAAGGAATTCCTTATGAAATCCACGAGGGGGAGGATTTAGTCAAGTACTTTTGATAGAAAGTACCTGATTGTTTCGATCAAAAAATTCTTAGTTTCAATTGAAACTACCTTTTTTGCTTAGTTTCGATCAAAATTAACTCAGTTTTGATCAAAACTAACTCAATTTTGATTGAAACTAAGTTAGTTTTGATCAAAACTACTTTCTATCGAAACCCTCTAAATAGAGGCCATTTGCAGAGGCTAACAAAAATCTACAGTTTTCATGGCTTCGGGGCTCAAGCGCGGGGCTCAAATGGAAGAATGGGGAGACATCCTTTTGCATCACACAAGTATTCTAAATGAGCTTTCTAACGAATATAGATTTGACAAATTTTGAATTAATTAGGTCTATGTATTTTGACATGCATCGGATGTAGGTTTTTTATTGAATATAAACTTCCAGGTTTGACATGCAATGAAAAATAGTAGAAAATAGAAATTTTTTTTGAAAAATAACAGTGCCCTCCGGCTTTGAGTCTTCTTTCTATATAAAAAAAAGACATTGAATTTTGATAAATACACAAGTTATCAGCTATGTAGTCAAGGTATGTCAAAATTACGGTTGACTCTACTTCAAACATTCATAAAATTTGCAATAATCATTATAATCTTGTCAAACCAATTGCATGCCCTCCGTATGGATGTTACAAAACCAAATTTGAAAGAAGTGCATTGATATCTAATTTAGAAAAAAAGTTATGATGTACGAAGTCATTGTACCTTTTTGAAAATGACATTTTCAGCAACATAGCAGTTTTAGTGGGAGAAAAAAAAAACCATTAAAATCAATTTGAAAAAAAATAAAAGAAATATATTTATAATCTAGACAGAAAATCCTAAAAGAATCTAGTTTACTTCATCTTCTGATTTCAAACATTTTAATGACAATATGCATCCGAATGTGACAGTTTTTCACAAAATGTAGACTTCAATGTCCGCTTAGGCAAAAAAGTGTAACCCACTATTATGGTATCACCCCACATTGTGAGCGGAACCTGGCTATGCATTTGCAGCCGGTCTTTGAATCTAGACCCTTTTCCCAATGGGCATTTGATTTTATCAGGGAAATCAAGCCCAGCTTGTGTGACAACCACTGGTATATTTTGACTGCTATCGATTATTGCACCCAGTGGTCTAAAGTGATTCCTTGCAAAAATAACACGGCAGATGTAGTTATTAAATTCCTGGAAGAAAACATCGTCTCCCATTTTGAAATGCCATTTTCTATAGTGTGTGACAATGGTCCAGTGTTTTTTTTAGTGCAATTACTCGAATGGACCTATGAAAGAAAGATCACCCTAAAGTTCTCCAGCAACTACTACCCCCAGGGTAATGGTGTGGCTGAATCTACCAAAAAAAAATCTACTTGAGGTGATAAAAAATGTGTTGGAACAAAACCCCTGAGACTGGAACCAAAAGCTTAGGTTTTCCCTCTGGGTAGATCACATAAGAATAAAGGTATCCGTAGGGAATTCTCCATTTCATCTGGTTTATGGCTAGAATCCAGTATTCCCCATACACTTACAGATCCCAGTTTTATAATTTATGCAGGAGTTTAGCAATTAGGATAACATTGTGGAAGTTTGGATTTTGAACTTGGTATGAATGGAGGAAGAAAGAGATGCAGCCCTTGAACACTTCGCATGTCACCAGGTAGTAGTAAGATGATGGTTTCACTAAAGATACCAGTATAAGGTCTTTCAGATTTTGGACTTGGTTCTCTTGTGGGACAAAGCCCGGGAAAAGAAAGGAAAGCACACTTAGTTCCAATGGATCTGGCTTGGACCATATCTAATAGCTGAGATTTATGGAGAAAATACTTACCACCTCTACACTTTGACCAGAGAAGCCATCTAATTTCCTGTCAATGGGTAGTTTCTCAAGCACTATTTTGAAAAAAAGTGGGTGGTGAGTTTGTCTAAAGTTGTATGATATGTAGAGTTCTTGCTTGTAAATATCTTTCCTAGTGCTCTGTTTGGATTACCTTGTCCTTGTAAATAGCTTTGTCAGCCATCCTTTGGGACTGCCTTTCCTTTTTTGTGTTTTCCTTTCTTTTTTTTGGCTTTCTTTCATTTTCTTTTTTTTCTAGGTTCCCAGCGTGTTGCTTTCTTTTTTGTAGGCGGGTATATTTTTCATAGCATCTAGTCTTTGGAATGGTACCTTGTGTATTATGGTAAATCTAGAATCTATTGTTAGCATAGTGTAATTTTTCATTGCTCTGGAGTTATCCTATAAGTATGGTAAAAGGTTATTGGTGATCTTCATCAGATTCACATCTTGACAGTCTGGACATCAGTTAAAAGAAAATTTAAGAAGCAAGTAATTAGACACCCACAAGGAAGATCGGTTGCACTGGTTGTTGACCAGGTCTAAAAATTGTTAAAATATCCTAGGTCTGGATCATTCTCTCCTATTCATAAATTTAAAAGGTAGATGGCAAGGTGAAAGAAGTACCACTGTTAAAATTAGCTAAGCTTAAGGTTCACAGTGAAAGAAGTACCACCTTTATGTCCAGAAAAGAAAAGAGAAAGAAAAGAAATAAAGATTAGAGAATTATGGTACCATGGGGAAACATGGAAGATATGATGACTTTGGTTTGATTTACTTAGTGCCTCCTCTCTGCTTCTCCCATAGGTCATCTGCTTGGTTTTCTTTGAAAGCATACACTTCACAATTGACAAAATACCAAAAGATTGAATCATTGATGAGTCTAATTTTCTCAGACGCCTCATGCTTTGCAAGCAGAATGCTCCTGGTAAAAATTAATTTTGGTTTTTCTAACCAGAGATTCTAAAGTTCTTGAACGCTCTAAGACATTCATCCCAGATAGTCACCATTTATTATGTCCTTCATACCCGTCCCTATATTTTGTAGGCATAATGTTGGGTCCCCCTTTTTCATTTTTTATTTTTTCGTTGGTATCTTGTTTTTCCTTTGTTCCCTTCTAGGCTTTGCTTCTATCAGGGTTGTTTTTCTTTTTCTCTTATCTTCTTTTGTCTCTGGGACTTGGTCCCAGAGGTGATTTTTTTTTTGAATTAGCTAAATCCCAAACTCCGGTATTCTTTGTCATCATGCCTTCTTTTGCTAGAAGATGTGGCTGCATGGAATCCCTAGGCCTGGAATCCAGACATTTTCTTGTTTCGGAGTTTGTGGAGAGAAAGAAACACATTTTTACCCTAAGGGTATAAATTGAAGTTACCAGTCATTTTCACATTTACCATGATCAAACACTTAGAGAACTCATAGCGATTAAGGTGATTTTAACAACATTTTTCTCTTTGTGCTTAGTAGTTGATTAAACAGTGATTTACAATGCTTTC
This sequence comes from Thuja plicata, assembly GCA_018584345.1. NCBI lineage: Eukaryota > Viridiplantae > Streptophyta > Pinopsida > Cupressales > Cupressaceae > Thuja > Thuja plicata. Next base: position 1,035,279 of record MU228323.1, on the reverse strand, counting down.
TTGTGGTTACTCAAAGGTTAAATTGTTCCAAAGCACCTCCCATGCTTGTCTTTCCTGCATTCCTTCATGTTTCTAGGTTGGCCTTTTTGTTCTTTCCTCTCTTCTTTCTGGTTTCTAGTATTTCATTTCTTGCTTTCATCTCGCTTGTTTTTGTTCTATTTCCATTTTTTCGCGTCTTTGCATTAGCTTTTCTGTCACCTCCCATTGGTGGGAAGGCTTTGCCAGAGGGTTGTGCACCCTCTATGCAGTTTTAGTTTAGATGTAAATTATTTGTACATTGTGTAGAATATTGTAAATGCTCATGAATATTCTATAAATTGAATTCTTTTGTATATATTTGTACATATGTCAGTTTTGGGCTAGCCTACGAGTCATGATTTGGCCCTTGTATGCCCTTCAGCTCCATCTGTATATTTCCTATGTATCCTAAACTATCTAGTGGCAAGCTTGTTTCACTCCATGCAACAAAAACCCCAAATGTAGAGCTTGTCTGAGAGATATTTTCACATGGTTCGAACTCGGTACCTCACTAGTTTAAGCCATGGCAGTTTTCTCTCTCCTTTGTCAAGTCATTCTTAATGGTGGGTTAAGTTTCCCACACAAATTCAAAACCATCCCAGGTGGCATCCACTTCCATGTGTGTTTGGACAGTTTTTTACATTAATGTTATTAATCCCATTACTGCATTGTCATGTGACGCTCCCACGTCAGCCTAGTGTGGCTAACCTCTGACCATGCCAAGCAATGGTTATTTTTCCACACTGCAAATCCTAGGTCTTCATTCGGTCCTTATTTCACTTTCATCACATGTGCTAGAATCTCCCAAGGATCGAGTAGAGGTTAAAATTCCCTAACTCATTCATATTATATGTATATCTTTTTCAGGGTTTGATGTGAGCTAACAATTATTTTCAGGAATAGATATTGCGGTGGTGAAATCCCCGGCATCCTGAATAATGTTTTGATTTTTATATGAACTGACGGTCATCTTGTTTGTAGTTTTCAAGAATTAAACTCACCAATCATGTTAGAAGCATCTGCATCATCCCCACCTGGGAGTATAGAACTTCCTACTACCGCTGCCACTTGGGAAGAGAAGGCCCTGGAAAAAATCCTATTGTAATCAAAGTATCTAAAGGGAGACACCATTATGCGATCAAAGATTGATTCCAAACTTTAGTCGATCACCGATACCAGTGTTAGAATTTGGGCCGAAATGTAGGCCCTAGTAAAGATGATGTTCATTCAACGGACGGTCGGAGATCCATTGGCCCTGAATGTGGCCAACTCTGGGATCCTCAAAGATTCTTTCTTCCCCTACTCCATGCAAGCCTTGGAGCTCACAGTCACTTTGGCAGGACACAGTAATATAGCCATCAAGGCTCTCATGCTTACCGCCCTAGTCCCAACTAGATACCAAATGCCTATGGTGTCTCTAGATGCCGCGACTTTACAGGAAGGGTTGGGGATTACCAAATTTGATGATGCAGCCATTCTCACTTAGGCTCAGGCCTTGGAAGAATTTCAGAAGTTAGAACACATAGCCCAGGAGTATCTCAATAAAAAATGGCTTAAGGTGCCAAGGAAAGATTTCAAAATGATGAAGGTAGAGATCCCCTGGACGTAATTTAAAGAAAGCATCTAGACGGGGATCATCACGCTATGCAGGATCTTTGGACAGCCCCATGCCTTGGATTTTTCAAGATCTATGTACTATTTCTTTTTGGGCATCGCCTTTGGTAGGAAAAACATTGATTGGTCTAGTATCATTGCAAATCATGTGGACTTCCAACTTCTCTAGGTCACCAAGTCCCTCAAATTCTACATGACATCTTATGATTTGTGGGCACTAGCACAACAATGCCCTAGGACCCAGGGATTCCTTACAACAGGTGTGCTTGGAAATGGCGTAGGCCAGAATGCTCCTTGAGATTATTTCTCATAGATCCAATGGGAGGCTAGTTTCCTCAGCTTTTGTTGAGTGAATGATGCTTTCATTTACTACAACCTCCTCACACCTACTCGAGATGTCAGATACCACCTCTCCAAAGAAGTGATGGACTTTCTCAACACTTATGGCCACTATTACATTCAATATCAACAACAGACATACTTTTGGGTGACCGGCTTCTCTGGGAAACCCTATTTATTACCCAAACATTGTGGGAATAAAATATTTTTTTTAGAATACTACAGGAAGATCTTGGAACTAGGATGCCCTCTTCACAGTGAAGATGGTGAAAAATTTCACATTCCCAATCACTTGTGGGAACCACTCTTATATCTTGGCTGCAATGAAGGAGGCAGATAGTAAACTCAAAAGTCTAGGGCTGGCAGAGTTTTATCTAGAGCGGAAGAATTTTGATCTGCTAGGAAAAATAGCGACGAAACTTCCCTGGGTATCAAACCCCATGTGTTTCACATGGAATATTTTTGGGAAGACTTCCATGATGACTTTGAAGTCTAAAACTGGTATTTCATCTAGATGACAATTGGAATGATGAAGAGGCTCAAGCTTCAAAAGTTCCCGAATGACTTTTCGGATACTGGGTCCATAATGGACCCACAATATAAATAAAAGGGAGTAGATAAGATGGCCCTCCCTTAGGTGGATTGGGATGCATAGGAGGGTCCAATAATAGAGGAAATTACCCACGACGTGATTGAGCACAGTCATGCGTACTTTAAAATGGCATGTCCAAAAAGTACACACAAAGTTGGTCCATTTGTGCGGGGTTCAACTTATGGGGCCGGAACCTCCTCGATGGGAAAGGATAGAGGAAAGATGAAAATTGGGACCCCGTCTCAAGTCTCATCTATGCTTCCCATATTGGAACAAATGTAGAAAACTCTAGTGGCATACCAACAAATGAAAGAAAAGTTAATCACCCAGTTGGCCACCCCAGCTATTATGACCAGACCTGTCCGCCCTTCCAATTCTCCTTCACTTGCAAAAATAATGGTCTAAGTTGCAAGGACCAAAGTGGAGGAAGAGAGGGTAGCCATATTAGATGCAGGGCCCCCATTGGTAACAAGGAGGAAGAAGAAAAGAATAGTTGATCCTCAGCCAAAGGTGGAGCCAGAGCTCAGGATGCCCAGCATCCCTGAAATACAAATTGTTTCCTCAGACTCCCTGGAGCTGGAAAATCAACCCAAAGATCCCTCAGAGACCTCCCCTCTTCATAATGACTTCTACAACCTATTTAGGGTAGATGAATTTGTAAATCTACAAGGGGATATATCAGGAAAGCAGTAGAGGAGATTGCCGCCCAAGATGAAGTAGTAATCCCCATTGAAGGGGGAACCCCAGAGAAAGAAGCTTCCATAGAGTAAGAAGCCTGGGTTGAAAGAGAAAAGGAGCTAGAAAAAGTAAAAGTCTCCAATGTACCAGAGATATAGGTCCCAAAGGCCAACACTGCAGAGGAAAGGAAATTGCAAAATGAGAAATTGTCAATTGTTGAGAGAATCGGACCCACGGGAGCAAGCATAATCTCAGCTGCCATGCTTCAGACGCTGCCTCCTACCGCAAAGAGGGTAACATTTTATAAAGTGATCATAGTAGCCTAAATGCTTAACCTTTTCCCTGTACCTCCGGCACCTCTAGAAAATATCCCAATGAAGGAAAATATTCCAGCAAAGGAAGCCAAAGAAGGGTAGTAACAACATCAAGGTGAGGGGCGAAACCCTGGAGATACAGATGTCAAATATAATGCTGCTAAGGTTGTGGACATCTCGGAAGATGATACTAATGCCACTAAGGTGGATAATACAAGTGGTCTAGAAAATATAAGAAAAAAGTCCGAAGAGACTCAAAACACTGTGGATGTGCAATAGAACCACAGAGGGGATTTACAGGATCAAACTGTAGCAGCAAGGCCACCCCCGCCACCATAATGGTTGGTGGATTCTAGAAAAAGGAAGGTCCCAGCACTAGCCAAGGCCCATCCCTCTTTGGTAGAGATGATGACATAAGCACATAATCCCCCTAAGGAAAAGAAAGCCCAGACAGTCCATACCCTCCGGACTGGACCAGGCAGAGACACAGTAGTCGCAACACCTACCCTAGAGGCAGATGCGGTGACAAAAAAGCCTAAAGATTATGCAATCATGAAGATATCTCTATGGAAGAGTAGAAAGTAGGGTGAATTGGACCTGCTAAAAGAAGTAGCCAAGGCAGTAGAAGGCCGCTATGAGAAGGAAGCCCAGAAACTCAAAGAAGAGAAGGGAAAGAATGCAAATCTCATCACGCTGTTTACAGAGCTTGCACAGCCCATCACTGCCATCCCCCCAAAAGATTTCATGTTTGGAGCACCTCTCCCTCAGGGTGATATCGACACACTGAGAAACATGAAGAGGAAGGTGCAGGCAACTGATGATTGCATGGTGGAACATGTGGGAAACATTTGAAGTTTCCTAGTAGCCACAATCCCGGACCTGTACGGAGCCAATAATGTTCTACACTTGGCCAAAACTACCATTACCATCTGGGAAGGAGAGGCCAAACAGTACAAGGCCTGGATGGATGAGTTGGGAGAACTCTTGAGTCTCAGAGAAGAGATTGTTATCAAGGCTAGAATTTTAGGAGAGGATTGCTTCGACTTTGTCTGGACCCAGCACTCCACACTTGATCTCACATTGGAGATAATCAAGGAACTGGTAGGGACCCTGTGGGACAAAGTCTTGGAGGTAGATTATTCTTTAAATTTATACAAGGAATTTATTTCAAGGGTTTCAGGAGTCGATCCCTTTAGTACTGAAATAAGTACTCCATAGGAATATGTCGTTGGGAAATTTGAAGAGCTAATGGAGTCTCGATACCAATCCCTAGAGGGAATAGATGGAGAAAAAATTTCACGTATATCATGCATGGTGCTCCGGGGTCACGACACGGCAAAGATGGCCACATAATTCAAGGAAAGTTCTCTAGATCTGGGCAAATAGGTGGAGGAAACCAAGTACCTCTAGGATGGCCTCAAGGACATTGATGAGGAATGAATCACCCAGCTCCTGGAAACATTCAAAAATAGTAAGGAGCAATAATGTTCTTTGGATTCTGGAGATTTTCACCAACATGTCACATTTTGAAAATTCTTTATTCTTTGAGCGTAAGCTCCCAGATCCCAGAGTCCTAAATCCAATAATTTTGTATTTTTTTGATGACCCACATCCAGGTTGCCTGGAGCTAACTGATCATTATCAAGTAGTTAATAAGGTTGTCAGAAAATAGGTGACCCAAGCAAGGCATGTCAACTTGAGGGATGGTTTTGACAGGTGGTCTTCCCAAGGTGCCACTCCAACTTTAAAAACCTGGTGCATCAGGGACAGTGAGCCACTTTTACATTGACGAGGCATGTAGCCACAAACCGCAGGGGATCAAATTTCTTCTATTATTCCTTTGGCTCTCTTCTCGAGGCTGATTCTTCCATACCTCTTTTCTTGTCTCATTATTTTGACATGTCAGACCTCTGCTCTCTTCAAAGTGGTTGTAACATGGTGCAGGTAGTACCGGCCACCAAAAATTGTATTTTATTAATTGAGTATAAATTTAAGTTAGGTTAACTTTAGGGAAAACATGTGTATAAATAATAAGTCTAACCTCATTCCAAGGGTCGACATAATTGATGATTTTGCAGTCCATAGCTATAGCATTTAAGCATTTCATTTCTTGTAGTTGCAGAACTCAATGCTCCTTAGTCCTTAGAAGCTCTCAATAGATAGACGCTCCCTTGGAGCCATTATTGTACATGCTAGTGCTGCTAGAAAACCTGTTAATGAAGAAATAAGAGTTCTCGCATTGAATTTGTTAGCATTTTGATCTCTTGATTAACATTCTTTTGTACTGTATGTTTCTGATGTCCCTTTCTCTAATTTTTTAAGTAGATTAACGACCTTCTTTTCCCCTCGCTATTGAATATATATGAACTAATGGTTTTCTATGCATTCAGTATTTAGTGTAGCATGTTAGAGCATGGTTGATGTTTTAAATGTATTTGCATAACTATAGGTAGAATGGAATACTTCTAACCCTGACATATCTTTTGAAGTTTCTTTGATAATCCAAATGCTTTCAAGAATCTGAGACCTAACGAAATCCTTAGAGAAGACGAGCTAAGAAAACTAGCTATCCCCCTAAACAAAATAGTCACACTCCCAACTTAGCTCCCGCACTGTCAAGACCTGACTCTCACGTGCTTGAAGGAATGAATAATTTATTCCTTGGAAAACCTTCAAAGGAGAATTTGTCCAGTACCCCAGTACCTGGTGACAACTTACACTCTCTTGGCAGACTGGTCACAAAGTCCTGTCAATAGGAACCACTTTATAAGTTACTTTTAGTCCATAGTTTTGCAATACTGTTTGACAATTTCTTGCATTGTATCTTTTATATATTAGGTGCATGATATGGAGGGTATGTTAAAGATTCTTATAGATTTATAGCTACCTATGGGTCTTAGGTTGGTGATAATCCTTATAGAAGATTTATTTGCAAGTATATTGTAATATTTAATTGCTTTGAATAATATATTGGGTGGCTTTGGAGTGTTGGGTTTTGTTTTTGAAAGGGTTTTCCCCACATAAATACTTTTGTTGTGGTATGCATGTTATTTTATGTGATTTTTGGAGAAGGTTTAAGGTTCCATTCCCTATTGTATAAGACAATGGGCTCTTATAGATAATTAATATTACATTATTGGATTTTCTTGAAATAGATAGTAAATGATAGAGTTGGGGGCATAGGTTGAGATGTTGAAGGAAAGAGATATATTTCTTTCATTATATAATAAGATTTTGGATTGGGTTGTCAGGTTAATGGTAGGATAGGATAGAGAGTGCAAATATTGGTAAGAGACGATCAAGCAATACAAGTTAAGGATAATGGTTGAGAGGGTGAGACATAGGGGTAGGAGGTAAAGTGATTTCCTAAAATGAAATGATCATACTCTAATGGATAGAGAGAGAGAGGGGATAGAGTAGAAATGTAGGATGGATGAAGATTAGACATAGAAGTTTAGGTCAAAGAATATTTAATGATAGGAAAAATAAAAATAGGTTGACTAAAGGGGGGTTGAAGGTATGAAAGATAGATTATATGGGGACACAAACTATATAGATAAAATATCATATACCTTGTAATATTTCTAGCTTTTCAGGATGAGTGAGGATAATATTTATTAAGAAGTATTAAAGTGAAGATATTTAGGATTAGGTACCATCTTCATATAGGATACTTATGGAAACATAAAAAAGGTGGTCAATTATGATGATTTAAAAAACTAGGATCATCTCGTAGTGTTTATTATTTAAGTTTTCATGTTTTTGACACATATATTCAATGGTACACCATGTAGAATAGATGAAAATAGATGAAACATAATGAAAGATGGAAGAAAAAGTAAAATACATGGATACGTTTAGATGAGGGTTCCTATAGGAGATATACACATCTATAAGAATGGGTGGTCAAAGAAGGTACGACAACAATTTCTATAAAAAATTGTACTTGAAAATTATTCATGATTTTATATCAAAATAAGTTTGAATGGAAAAATATAAGTTCTTTAATTTCTAGCTTAAATTATGTGACATTTTTCATCATCAACATTTTGGATCATACTTCATGATCGATCATCAAGATGAAGGAATAGTTAGAAAGTACAAATGATGATACACATCTATCTCACATAATGATGATTCTACATGATCCATCACTTTAGAACTCTAACTATTACTTCATCTTAATTATTGATCATGTAGTATGATCCAAAATATTGATGACGAAAAACCTCACAGTTTAAAAACAAAAAATTAAAGAATCTAGAAAAATGTCGATTATTTTTTTTAACAAAAATAATAGACAAATCTAGTAGTGTGGTAAATGGACACAAAAATAATTTTGATAAGGTTTACATGCTTCAAATCTATTTATGCTTACTTAAAAAGAAAGATTTTTTGAAAGATAAAATAAAAAAATTAGAAGTAATAATTTTTCAGACATTTGAATATAATTTTTTTGCAGAGAGAGGAAAATTATTTTGAGAATGAAGAAAGGGAAAAATAATTAAGGTTGGTATTCACATCAAGTTCACCACAAAAATAGATAACAAATCAATAGCCTACATAATTTAAATGTAGAATTTTCTTTCAAATTATCTCTCTTAGGCTTCAACTACAAACCTATCACAAACAAGATTACCTAAGCTAATACAAACACATAAAAATTCTTTATCAACTAAATAAAAATTTATTTTTAATTCAAGTTAAAATGTTTAACATTTCTTACTACTAAATTATTAATCTAAATGGACTTAGTTGGGAAATTCCAAAAAAATAATAAATTGGTTTATTTTACTACAAACTAAAATTATGAATAATGCAATTGTGAAAAGAGATTTAGAAAATAATAAGAATGAATGATGGAAACTACATAAGCTAGTTGATGGAAAATAATAGTAAGACCCTATTGAATAATGGATGGTGATAAAATGAATGTGTTATTATTGTTAAAGTGTTGTTATTGCTAATCTACCTATTGTACACCCTTTGGATCATTTCATCAAAGCGACAACATCCTATATTCATTTTGCTTTTAATATCAAAATGTGAGATGATAATAAGTAGAACCAAGTCTATCTTTATTGTAAGTATTTTTGCACACTTGTACATTGGCACCATATCTTTATTACATTCAATTTTTAGAAAAAGTAGAGTAGATAACAATAATCAAATTAATGCTAAAAAATGGAGAAATAAATATGTATAATTCATTATAAATGAGTAAGAATTATCATCTCAAAATAATTCATACCCATTTTTTATGCTTCCATATTTCACATGCATTTCTACTAGAGTATTTGTAACCACAATGTCTAAATAAATTATCTATCCTTTATGATTTGATGGATAACCATACCATGTTCTAAAGTTCCAATTTTGGTACACCTATTTCATGATGCTATAAAAGGTTGTAGAGTTGGGCTTTACACTTTTCCATTGCATTTCCGCAAAAGTTCCTAAAGCCTTTTAAAATTTTGATTTTGTGACTAATTAGTAATTCACACACTTGATGCAAATAATTTTATTTCAGACATCATATTAAATAGTTCACCTAATTATAATGTGTATCTGATAAGAATAACATTCCATGCAATAAAATTTCTTCAAAAATAGCTGCTTCTTTTTTTAAACAAAAGTGGGCTATCCACTATATATATTTATTTATAAATTAGTTCGATGAATCAACCAAGAAAGAAACCGATAATAAAACTTGGTACCCTTGTCCATTACATATTATAAATACATTAAACTTTCCAAATTAGAACCTACATCTATTTACAAAGATTTAATACATATCCATTATATAAAGATCATGTCTAAATACCATTCAGACCACACGATTTGAGCTAGGGACTTGCACATTTAATAGTTGAAATTTGATTAACAAGTCCACAAAATAGCATTACATGAAGCTGTGTGCTCAAATACAGACCCAAAAGTAAACAAAATTTCAAAAAACTATGACAAACATTACTTCATTCCTCCATATCCTCTGAGTCCCCATGATGGGTATCTGCTTGTCGATTCTGAAATCCCCATGCATTTTCCCAACTGACTGGAGGATCAATGTGAACATCTGTGACCCAACCATCACTATCAATCTACCATGATTCTGTACTCTAAACAAACAAGCTAGATTGAAGTTCATTCCTTTCAATTGGTAAAGTATTTCCTGATGATAGCAGATTCAAATCCAGAACCATCAACAACAAAGGAGGCAGTAATGCTCTGCATTCATAAACCTTCTTTTGGAGACACTACCTGAGTGAAATGTCTGGAGTGCCCAATAAGTCTAAAATGGCATTGACAGTCCGAAGGACATTCTCCTCACATTCATCCCACAAAGTCCTTGCCACAACTTTCAAAGTTGATTTGACAATCTGAAAACTATGTCTTTCAAATGCCCATTTAATTCTTTCGTACATGATCATATGTTCATGTTTAGCAAAAATAATTTGGTGAGGAAAAAAACCTCCTAGAAATGTACACCCCAACCATAGATCATATTTTTGTATAGCCACTATTAATTTATTGCCCATAATTTATTGAGGCTGAGCCACCTTATTAGTGATTTACACTAGAATATCAACAGATTTCAATAGGTCAATTAAGTTGGAAAGGAAAATTGAAACAAGAGAGATGGGTGGTGATTGAGTTGTAGCAGCAATATTAGCAGCTAATTTCTCTATTTCTATATCTCTCTTCTTGGATATAGTGTTTGCTGATACAGGTGAATCATTACTCACCCCAAAGAATTCTTCATCTTTCCAATTGAGAAAAGAAGAGTCCTGAGCACCTAGATGCGGTTGTTGTTGAGTCTCATCAATGGATGCATCTTGTTTTGAAACAATCACACTTTGAACCATTATAGCTTCATCAAATTAAGCACTCCATTAGTGCACTTTGACTAATTGTGGCACTGCCCACATGGATAAAATGACTCATATTCAGAAACAAGGTTATTTTGGTTAGGAATAGTATCCCTAACAACATTAAGAGGTGTAGGATTGTAAGGTCTATAACTCCTTTGATTCCAATTTTGCCTATTGGTATTTAAATTTCCTTGTTACTACTACTTATTACCTTGGTAAATGGGCTGGTTAGGCTATTGAGATGAGGAAATAGCAAACTTATTTTGCATCTGGGCTATTGGATTTCCTTAAGATTGCTTCCTTTTAAGGTTTACCAACTCATTTCCAAAGGTTTGCAATAAAATTTCATTTTTTTTCTTGGTATCTTTTATGATTTTCCATTAGAAGCGGCAATAGGCATCATTTCTTGCCTTTTGGGAGATGGAAAAGGTGCAAGAGGTGGGGTAATCAATGGCATATCAGATTGGATGCTAGGAAATAAAGAAATAGGTGGCCTATGATCTATCTTCCCTATCTGAATAAGCCTATTCTCTACCCTTATTATAATATCAAAATCTTGAGGTAAATAATTTCCCCCCATAGATTGGATCATAACTGAAATGTCACTATTGAGACTCTTAAGGAAGTATAAGAATGCATATTCGATAGAGGGTTTTACCGTGATAGAAATCCTATTCCAAGTCTTTTGGAAGTGGATATTTAAATCACTCATCTCTTCTTATGGAGCCCTTTAGATAGTAGTTATTTGTTCAACCAAAGAAAGATTATCATATTTATCTTCAAAAATATTGACAATTCCTCACCTAGTGCATCTGATGAAGCAATTGATCCAACTCAGAGAGTTGGGAACCATTCCAATGCTTTTCCCTTCAATGATGTAGCCAATAGCTTCAAAGCTACATCCTCCTTTGTGATGTGATGAACATTGCAAAGAGATGCAACATCTCTAATATGCTCAATTTTTTTTGTTTGTCCTTCTCCCGTGAAAGATTGTAACCCTTTCAAGGCTTCCAATGGAATGTTGTTGTGATTAGCAATCCTTAAAGGGCTGCCATTATCAAAGGGTACAAATGTAATCCGTCTAGCCATTCTTGGTTCTATTATAGTAGAACTAGAAGGTACTGGTTGATCTTACTTTTTTGGTTGTTCAAGAACAACTTGAACTTGAAGTGTTCGAGGACTTTTAGAAGATTCTTGATCTAAATATTGTAATTCAGTGTAGTAGGAGGGAGGAACTAAACTTCTTTTAGATCTTCATTTTCTTGGTCTTCCTAGTTTCCTACCTGTCACTATAGGTTGAAAGGATCTCTTTCAGACCTCTAGGTTCTCTCTGGAAGGTTCTTCCTCTCCTAGTATGTGATAGCTGTAAATACTCAAACTCTTTTACACTCCTTGTTTGGATTATGCTCATGTTTCACAAGGAGTCCCACCGAGCATGCCAAAAAGTGTTAAGGCCTTGAAACATCACCCTAAGTCATGCATAAGTGCATACTAATATCTCATGGTAATAATGGAAATCTTTCTAGTTTGTGGGTGGAATCTGATTAAGAAGGAATGTTTATATTATAGGCCGCTTCCTATTGGATTTGGAATATCACCTATGACTGATTTCTCTGATTGGGGAAAAGGGAAAGAATGACTAAAATTGAGTAAATAAACTAGAAGGTGATACACCAAATTGGATTCAGACTTACTATAACTTCAAATCAGCATCTACAAGGCACACACTACTGATATTTGCAGTAGCATTCACTATTCAACGTATAGGCTGGCCTAAAACTCACTATTAGGGTTTGTACCACAAACAATGATAATCTGCCAACAAACATACTAATTCCACAAAAGGTTCTACTGGACAACCTAGAATAGGAATTGGATTAATTCACTAATGTATGTTGTAAAACATATTACACTTAAATGTAGAAATGTTTAAAAGGATTGATGACAAAACTCAGAAGATATGTGAATAATGGGAACTAACTTTATTCTCTTCAAAATCTACAAATTGGTTACATGTCAGGGTAAAAAACATGTCAAGGAATAGATTACACTCACTTGAACACAATCTACATCAAAATTGAACCTATGGCTACAAAATGTATGCAAAAGGCACAAAGGAAAAAATATGTTCATTAAACCACCTTCTCCCTAAATTCTGAACCCCTAACACTGAGAAGGAAGCTCAGATATATACTTCTTCAAGTCTAATTTTGAAAATCCAATGCCCTCAAAAAATCCCTCCAAATCATCTAGAAACCCTAAGTATTAGGCATAATTCATGCTATATTATATGCCCCTAATATTGTTATTTTTAAATTACATCATTTATAGACATTACCAACATAAATAAAACCATAACCAAAACCTAACAGAACACATATAACCTAAACCCCAAAACATATAACCCTAACCATGCCTAAAGCCTATATCATCACCCTAGGTCAACATGACAAAAATTATGAAAAATATCTACATCTCCATCAAGGAATAGGCCAAGCTCTAGTGATGTTGTGGCATTTGGATGTGGTTGTTGTGCACTTCTGTTTGTAAGGGATTTACTCCTCTGAAAGTGTATTCCAAAATTTTATCATAACTTGGCATTTTTATGGGTCTTGAACTGCATTTGCATATGGGGAAGACATGAGGGTTTTGAAACCCTAATCTATGGTGTCACCCATGCTGCAACTATGGCATTGATTATAGTTTTTTACTACTTCTCTGTGCTTGGTGTTAGAATACTTCAAGGATAACTGAGAGGGGGGGGTGAATCACTTATCAGCAACTTTAAATATTTATATTAAACTTATTAATCCAGATTGATACAAAGTAAATGCACATATAGATAACACATTAAACAACACATCAATTTGGTTATAGGGAAACCAAATGGTAAAAACCCCGGTGGGAATTAGTACCCACAAAGAACTATACTGTTTATAGTGATCCATGTTAAAAGATCTTCCAACCCTGTTAGGAGTTGTACATTACAATGCAGTAGTATAGTGACCTAGTTAAGGGTTAGACCCTATTATGAGTCTTTTACAATAACCCTATTAGGGGTGGAGGACTCATTGTCCAAGGACTCACTATCCAAGAGGTGAAGGCTACAACCTTCTGGTTATTTGATACATACGGTATCAACAAGCTGAACTACTATTTGTGACACTGCTTGTCTGATCAGTTCCTTTTGTGTGCCGATGCTTTAACCTCTTGTAAAGCACTACAACAATCTTATCTATATTTTGAAAGCTTCAACTTAAATATCTATATTATCAACATATGATAAATATAGCTCTGTTGTTTTAACACTCTGCTCTGCTTTTCTAATCTCTGGCTTTCACAACTCTTCTTATCACAAATGACCTTCTATAAGTACATACACCAAGTATGAGATCATGGGACCTTTAGGAAAACTCTTCTTAACATCCTTGTCAGCTCTACTAAGCGTGCAAGCATAATTACAACTGCACAAGTACTAACTGAATAGACGCATCACTTCACTAAGTCAGCTTCATCAATTTAACCATAACTTTGCAATCTTCTTGAAACACGTTTGGCATGTTTAGATTAATATCAAAAACTCATAATTAATAATGAATACACACACATATCCTAAAAATAGGCGTAACTTGATCAACATGTTACATATGTCGGCCTTAAACCGTTATTCCTCCAGAACTGCAACCGTCAATAACAAAATTACATATCTTTACAGAAACTTCATATCTAGGTCTGTGTGTATGAACATAGCATAGTAAACATGTCAACAACATGTATCTATCCATTCTGGTCTTCATGTCATCATATGGATAAGTACATACATAAGTACTACTATGTATTATATGTTATCATCAATGACAAACATACAATCAATCAACTATTCAGAATCAAATCTCCAACAATCTCCCCCTTTGGCATTGATGGAAACATACGATAAAAACAACTTCTATTCATGGTGTCTTCTTTCTTTTACAATCTTCTCAATATCCTCATCAAAGATTCATCTACACTGCTGCAGTTATATTGACTATGTTTTATATGTATACTCCCCCAGAGTATAAGCTCCTTATATGTGTTCCTTGTTTAACTCTTTGTTTTTGTTCCTTGTTTTTAGTACATACTCCCCCATTGACATCAATGTCAAAGGGTGCCATAAACCATTATGCATAGGTACTACCCCAAAAGTAGAGTAGTCAACCATTCATTAGTCACACAGGACTGATGTACTTGTTGCTTTTTCTAATCATACTTAGGAGAAGGAATGACTCCCAGCTTCTCCCTTAGATACTCAAAAGTATCCTTTTCTAAAGGGTTCATGAAAATGTCTGCTAACTGATCTTTTGTGCTTACATAATCCAATGTCACTTCCTTGTCTGCATTTTTTTCTCTCAGAAAATGATACTTGATCTCTATGTGTTTTGTCTTTGCGTGCATCACAGGGTTCTTAGACATGTTAATAGTATTGGTATCATCACAATGAATAATAATAGGATAGTCAACCTGAATACCAAGGTCTTTAACCATCTTCTTGATCCAAACAATTGTTGTACAATTCAGTGCCACTGCAACATATTTTGCCTCTGTCGTTGACTGAGAAATACAGTTTTGCTTCTTGCTTGTCTAAGATACCAACCTTTCTCCAAGAAATACTGTTCCTCCTGAAGTGCTCTTCCTATCATCAATACAGCCTACCCAGTCTGCATGAATATACACATGAAGTTGTGTATTCTCTGATTTAGGATACCATAAACCATAGTCTATAGTTCCCTTAAGATATCTGAATATCCTCTTGATTTCCATTAAGTGATTATGCTTGGGTTCAACTGCAAATCTTCCAACAATGCCAACTGCATTAGATATGTCAGGTCTTGACTGAGTTAGATAAATAACCTTTCCAATCATAGATTTATACAATGTTTTATCAACTATTGTGGAGTCATCATCTTTTGAAAGTTTACTTCTTGTGATCATAGGAGTGCATACTGGCTTGCAATCCTCCATCTTGAAGGTTTTCAATATTTCCTATACATATTTTGATTGATTAATGAATATTCCTTTATCTATCTGTTTTACATTTAATCCCAAAAAGTATTTTATAGGACCAATCATACTCATTTCAAATTCATTTTGTATTTCTTTTGCAAATTTTATACTAATTTTTTCATTACCTCCAAAGATAATGTCATCAACAAATATGGAAACTAATAGTAATCCATCAGGTCTTTCTCTTATGAACAAGTTGCAATCTTCTACTCCTTTCTTGAATCCAATCTTGGTGAGATAACCGTCTAGTCTCTCATACCATGCTCTTGGGGCCTGTTTAAGTCCATAAAGTTTTTTTTTTAGTCTGCATACCATGTCTAGTCTATCTGAAAGGTTAAATTCTTTAGGCTGTTCTATGTAGACTTCTTCTTTTAAGTCACCATTCAAAAAGGCTGATTTAACATCCATTTGATAAACTTTAAATTCTTTTAGTGTTGCATATGCCAAAAAAGAATTTATGGCTTCCAGTCTACTCATAGGGGAAAATGCATTAGTGTAGTCTATTCCTTCTCTCTGTGCATATCCTTTACATACTAATCTTGCTTTGTTTCTTATTACTGTACCTTCTTCATTCATTTTGTTTCTGAAAATCCATTTTGTTCCAAACACATTTTTATCACTTGGTCTAGGAACCAATTCCCATGTGTCATTCTTGATTATCTATTCTAGTTCTTATTTCATTGCATTTTTCCAATCAGAATCATTACAAGCATCTTCAACACTTAAAGGTTCAATCTATGAAAGTAAACATACCTCTTCATCCACTGTTTGATTCTTTTCTTTTGATCTGGTCAAAACACTGTTGCTCTAATCTCCAATGATATGATTTTTAGAGTAGTATCTGGATGTAAATTTAGGAACCTTAGGTGTAATTTCTTCCTCTATAACCTGTTGTTCTTTATTTCTTGAATCAGGGTCATTGCATGAGACATTAATGCAATCAAACATTTCTTCAATCATAGTATCTTTACTGTTAGGTTTGGGTTCTTCTTCAATCAGAGGTGCATATTCATAGTACCTCTCTTGAATCATAAAATTCTCATCAATCTTAACATGCATGCTTTCAAATATCTTCTTTGATCTCAAATTGAAACATTTGTAAGCTTTGCTTTTTGTAGAGTAACCAAGAAAAATACCTTCATCACTTCTAGCATCAAACTTGCCAATATTGTCATCTCTCTTGATGTAGCACTTTCTGCCAGATATTCTAAAGTATTTTACTATAGGTACATTACCAAACCATAGTTCATAAGGTGTCTTGTCCATGCCTGGTCTCAATTGAGTTCTATTGATGGTATACACTGTTGTGTTCATTGCATCTCTCCAATAGGTGTGCGCCACTTTTCCTTCAATCATCATGGTGCGTGTTGTATCCAGTATAATCTTGTTCCTCCTTTCTGTGATTCCATTTTTCTAAGGTGTTCTAGGGGCACTCAACTACCTTTTTAATCCATGTTCTTCATAGTAGTCATAAAACTGGTCAGATGTGAATTCTCCTCCTCTATCTGATCTTAAACATTTTAGTTTTAGTCCAGATTCATTCTCGACCTTAGCTTTGAATATTTTGAACTGCTCAAAGGTTTCTGACTTTTCTTTTAAGAATGTAACCCACATCATCCTATAAAAATCATCAACAAACAAAATAAAGTACCTTTCACCATAGTATGTTCTTATTTGAGTAGGACCGCATAAATCTATATGCACTATGTCCAACTTGTTTTCAGCTAAGGTCTGCTTGCTTCTGAATGAACTCCTTACATGTTTACCCATAACACATTCCATGCATATTGTGTCAACTGGTCTTGCAATGCTTGGTAGGTCTCTAACTGCCTTGACATTACTGATCTTTACTATATTGTCAAAATCGATGACATAGTCTCTTGTGCCATAACCAACTGTCATCTACTTTTGCAACAAAACAACTTACATCTGAATTGAGCTGAAAAAAATTACCTTTTGTTTTAGAGCCCGATGCAATCATGTCTCCATCCTTGTTGCTAATGATGCACTTTTTTTCTTTGAACTCCAAATGATAACCTTTATCAAGTAGCTGTCCAACACTCAATAGATTATGGTGCAAACCATCAACATATAGAATATCATTTGTCTTATTCTTTTCATCCAAGGTGATGGATCCTCTGCCTATGATAGGTTTAGGAGTGTTATCTCCAAATCTAACCATACCACCTTTGTATTTTTCTAGATGAACAAATCTATCTTTGTCACCTGTCATGTGGTGTGGGCATCCACTGTCAATGATCCAATCAGTTCTAACATCTTCTTTGGAAATTAAGGCTAATTCTTGTTCTTCTTCTTTATCTGCAATGTCCATTTCTTCAAGCAACCTTTCCATGTCTTTAAGGGAAATGAATCCAATTTCATCTTCTCCTGAATCTTCATCAGTTACACCTTCTTCAGCATGGTAACTTTCTTTCCTATATTTAGGTTTGTAATCAGATCTAAACTTCTTGAATCGTGTGGGACACTTAGATGCAAAGTGACCAATCTTATTACATGAAAAACACTTGAATGGAAGCTGTCCTTAATAATTTCCTTTTCCTTTCTCTTCTCTCTTAGGAATCATAGAAATTATTTCTTCTAGCTCGTCATCAGTTTCTTAATTCTCATTATGAATAGAGATGTGTGAGGATTTCTTACCATGGATTGAAGCTTTGAAGGCTGTTTCATTCTTAGGTTCATTCTTTAATCTTGATATCTCAAATGTAGAGATTTTTTTGATCAAAGTCTCTCTCTTGAAGTCTTGTTAGAATGGCATAGTTTCTTCTAGAATACTAATCTTGTTTTCATAGTCTGATGTCAAAGTAGTTAATAACTTATCCATTATATCTTCTTCTTATATTTCACCACCATTGTTCCTGATTCTGGATACTGCTTCATTTATCCTCTAATTGTAAGCTCTAATTTTTTTTCTGGTAACATCTCAAGACTATTGTATTTTTTCTTCCATGTCTTCCTGCGTGCAATCTTTTCTTGAACATCTCCTTCAAACATGTCTTCTAAATAATTTTATATGATATATGCTTTGTCAATCTTCATGATTTTGGAAAATTCACTGTCAGATAAAGCACTAATTAGGGCTTCTTTGGAAATTGCATTATTGGTAAATGTTTCCTTTTGTCTATTGGTAGCATCCTCCTTTGCAAGATCTTTCAGAGATGGAATTACAACCTCTTGTGTAGAAATTTCAAAGATCTCAAAGCCAACACATTGTAGA
>MU228323.1:1005297-1016450 GCA_018584345.1 Thuja plicata | reverse complement strand
ACATCAATTTGGTTACGGGGAAACCAAATGGTAAAAACCCCGGTGGGAATTAGTACCCACAAAGAACTATACTATTTATAGTGATCCCTGTTAAAAGATCTTCCAACCCTGTTAGGAGTTGTACATTTCAATGCAGTAGTATAGTGACCTAGTTAAGGGTTGGACCCTGCTAGGAGTCTTTTACAATAACCCTATTAGGGGTGGAGGACTCACTATCTAAGGACTCACTGTCCAAGAGGTGAAGGCTACAACCTTCTAGTTATTTGATACACACTATATCAACAAGGTGAACTACTGTTTGTGACACTGCTTGTCTGATCAGTTCCTTTTGTGAGCCGATGCTTTAGCCTCTTGTAAAGAACTAAAATAATCTTATATGTATTCTAAAAGCTTCAACTTCAATATCTATATTATCAACATATGATAAATATAGCTCTACTATTTTAATACTCCGCTCTACTTTTCTAATCTCTGGCTTTCACAACTCTTCTTATCAAAAATGACCTTCTATATGTACATACACCAAGTATGAGATCATGGGACCTATAGGAAAACTCTTCTTAACATCCTTGTTGGCTCTACTAAGTGCACAAGCATAATTACAACTACGCAAGTACTAACTAAATAGACGCATCACTTCACTAAGTCGACTTCATCAATTTAACCATAACTTTGCAATCTTCTTGAAACACGTTTGGCGCGTTTAGAGTAATATCAACAACTCATAACTCATAATGAATATACACATGCATATCCTGAAGATAGGTGCAACTTGATCAACATGTTACATACATTAGCCTTAAACCGTTATTCCTCCAGAACTGTGACCGTCAATAACAGAATTACATATCTTTACTGAAACTTTATATCTGGGTCTATGTGTATGAACATAGCATAGTAAACATGTCAAAAACATGTATATATCCATGATGGTCTTCATGTCATCATATGGATAAGTACATATATAAGTACTACTATGTATTATATGTTGTCATTAATGACAAACATACAATCAATCAACTGTTCAGAATCAAATCTATGGTGTCACCCATGTTGCAACTGTGGCATTGATTACAATTTTTTACTACTTCTCTGTGCTTGGTTGTCAATCTTGAAGTTGACACTCTGATGTGGGAGTTGTGTTTCTACTAGTTTGAAGTTCACTTAGTTGATTTTCATTTCATCTCTGTAATTTTCTCCATCTTTGGTTGCAACTATGAGTTTGTATCTTGAATCATGGATCTTGATCTCCAAATGGAAGTTTCTTATAAAGATAAAGAACTCAGGGTCTTATCATCAGGATTTATTCTCACTTAATCTAGGGCTTGGGCTATGTTTAGCAATGGATTACGTGCTTGAACTAGAGTTTCTCTGTTGAAAATAGAAATCTCGGGATGTGAACACAACGAGCTTTTAATGATTTGGGTTTCATGCCAAATGTATGGCATTATTTTTGTTTGTCTTCATGAAGCTCAGGCTCCACATCATCTGATCTCTTCACGTGAATTTAGAGATAAGTGACCTCTAATCTCAGTTTGTCATTTACATGGTTTAAAAAAAACTTTAGTTGTAGGCTTTATCTTTGATGCCTCTCCACGATTTTGCAATGACATTAGGGTTCTTTATTTTGTGTTGTTTTTATCACCTTTTCTTGAACACCCACTACTAGATAAGTTTATGTTGTTCCTTGGACAACTCGAGCTTGTGTTATTCATTTTGGGGTAATTATATCTGTTATTATTATGATATATATATGTTACCATAATTATGTTGTTGCTCCACTGTTGTCCATCATCTTTGTCTTCATGATGTCTTTTTGTTTGTGTCCAATGTCGATAGTGTCCATCTTTCTTTGAACACCCACTTCTATATAAGTTTTTGTTTGGGACCATGGTTTGAAATGAGCCTGAGATTATTCAAAAGATGTTGTCTGTATCCATTCATTGACTTTATGCTCCACCTTGCAAAAGTGATAATGACAAGTGTATCAAACTATCTTTGTGACTCCAATAAGAAAGATACACATGGGGTTCAAGCACAAGCTCATGACACCCATGAACATCATTATAAAATAGAGAGCCTGAAATTTTAAAACAATACATCTTTTCTTTATGAACAACATTGTTATTTGTTTTCTCTTTTGATTATGCACTGTCATTGAACATGCATCTAACAATAAAACTATTATTTACCTTGCATTCTTAATTATGCACTATCTTTTGAACACAAATAACAACATTGTGGATGCCTTGGTAGCAACCCTTAACAGTATTACTGACGCTTTACACTTTTAAGAACACACTATTTTCTTATCTTTTGTGTCTTCTGTTGAAAATGCATATTCTATTGAAAAAATATATACCACTTTTTTTTTTCATTCTTGAATAAAAATACCAGTATCTTTAACATCATTAAGATGAATTCTTTGTATGATGTTAACAGTTTTTTGAATTCTGTATATGCATTTTCCAATCTCATAATACTACAATTTAGTTCCTTTGTTTAAGCATGTTACTTTATAACAACATTATTGTTATTCATCTTCTCCACAATATGCATTGTCATTTGATTTCCATATATGCATATTCATTTGATAATTAGTAAATGACACTTCTGGTTATAATATCATGTGTTTTGTTCGTGTATAGTTCAGTAATCCTCTTGTTCAAACATCATTGCAATTGACCTTTATTTGTGCAAATTTGAATAACAGAGTTACCTTATCATTTGATTGCAAGCAAAAATTCATCTCTTTCTTTGCACATCTTTGTTTTGCATATACTTATTGTTCTTGAACACAAGTTTTCACAACAATATTTGACTTCTCTGCACTTGATATCAACAATTTTTTAAATCATGATTACTATTCTTTGATGACATCATGAGCATCAACATTTGCATATACATGTTACTTTGCAAAGACAGAAAGAAGCATACAATGATATGCAAGTTTTATGACTTTAAATAGCAATGTCAATATCACTTCTTGAACATGCACTATATGAACTACATCTTCATTTTTAGTCATTTGATAACTGATAGCAATGTAATTTGATCATTTTTCTGCATATTAGTTTTTATTTCACCCTTCTTTGGTAGCTTCTCATTGCTTTAGATCATCTCATAACAACATTATGTAATGAATTGCATCTCTCCTTCTGCATCTTTCAATTCTTGAACTCATGAACTCCTAGCATTCATGTTTCACTTTTGATAATGCATCTAGTGAGGTTCGAGCATGGGCTCGTGACACTGAATGCACTTTTATTTGTGATCTACTACTACTAAACACATTGATCATATTTCTTTCTGTATCTGAATACACTTCTTATTCTATTTGCAAACATCACCAAATCCAACATGTTAGATTAGTGAACATGACCAACTGGTCAATTTTTGTGTGTGAGTGCCATCATGTGTAATGACATTGATGCATGAATGTTGATTGATTGATTTTTTCACTATCTTAACATATTGTTGTTCTAAAAAAGGTTTGTCTGCTACAAGAACTAAGTCCCTTTATTCAAATATATTATTCTACAAACAACAATTCTTGTACAATGCAGAATGATAACCATAGATAGTAAAAGGTTTCATGGAGTTATGTCCCTTTAATACTATTATTATGTTGATGTAGATGCATACTTTTCCATTATATAGATATTATTGGTAGATATGCAGTTCTGAAAGCTTGATTGTTGTATGCTATTTTAGGTTTCTATTGTGCATTTCTTAGATCCAATTTGGATATAGCATATTTTCACTAATACATTTGGTACCAAATTGCAATGGCAATGCCGTTGCAGTTTTTCCGTCACAACCTTGTCATTTTCGCAATTGCGACGATAGACTGTCGCAATTGCGATGACGACAAGGTTGTGACAAAATAACTGCAACGGCACTGCCGTTGCAATTTGGTACCAAATGTATTAGTGTTTCTTTCCATGATGCAGGATAGGACCCTAAGACATAAGATGAAGGACATGAAGACTTATGACAAAGATATGAACTTTTGGACAAAACAGACAACCAATTACCATATCACAGAGTCAACTCCTAGAAGGAAATGCATGGACCCCTACTCATGCTTCAATCATGCTTTCTTTTCTGCAATTTTCTCTAAGTTCCAATATGAAAGATGTAATACAAAAAAACACATTTGTTTATTACATTCATTTTGAATGCACAATGTAATGATCAATTATGAATTTGAAAATTGGAATATGAGAAATACTTAGAGTATAATGTAACTGATAATATGAATTCAATAGCAATGTATTTCATCTTCATTAGCTGAACAATAATGTTAAAGAGGGTACCTTCATGCAATTTTTTAATTTTTATGATGATCATAATGTATGTGTAAAATTAGGGTAACAAATGATAACTCTAATAATAGACATAAACAAGCTTTAATTATATTTATTTTTCTTACCCTAACCATAACTCTAATTTTATCTCTGACCTTGCATCCATTTCTAACCCTAATTCTAATACTAAGTCAATTTTTTACCCTAAAATTAACCTTGATTATAATATTAACCTTTAATTATAATCATAATTCTATGACTAACCATAACTCTAAGGCTAAATTTATTTCTAATTGTAAGCTTGACTAAAATTGGAACCCCAACCTTAACCATATTTATAACCTTAACAATAATCTTATTTATATCCACAACTCTTATAATAACTCTAACCTAAATACTAATTCTAATTTTCACCATAACCTACACTTATCATAATTATAGCCCTAATTCTAAGAATAAACACAATTCTTATATTAAGTACAACCCTAAAATAATATCTCTATTTAAATTGTGCTTATAGATTTTGTATAGTTGTAACCCTATTTATAACCTTAATTTATTATAACAATAAATTTTAACTTAATTATAACCCTAATAATCGCCATAAACTAGCTTTAATTCTATTCATAATTATAATCTTAATCCTTGATTATAATCCTAATTCTAAGACTAACCATAATTATGCCTAAACTTATCTCTAATTTTAAGCCTAACTATAATTGTATCTGTAATTCTAATCATAATTCTAGCCCTAACCTTAAGCCTATTTATAACCTTAACAATAATCGTAATTGTAACTATAACTAATTTTAAGCCTAACTATTGTAACTATAACTATTATAATAACTCTAACCCTAATACTAATTCCAATTCTAACCCTAATCACAACTATTATTGTAACCCTAAATATAATTATAATTTAATTTATAATTCTAATCCTGCTACTACTATGTTTAACCCTATGTCTAAAAGTAAAATTTTATGGCATAGTAAATTGTATACCTATATAATTTCACACTTTATTTGTTACCTACATAAGTGAGATTTTTCCTAGATCATTGTAAGTATATTTGGGGCCTATTATACTCTAGAATTCCATTAAATAATCTTGTAACATAAATCCCATAAAAATTTAATATTAGGACAAGAGCTAACATTAAAAAATATAATAATTAGGGCAACACACAAAGTGTGGATTAACTATTTTCACGATGAGCAGGAGGAGTGTCAGTGGTAGTTTGAAAATTAGGGTTTGTTTTTGTTGTAGTGGAGCCTATAGGGTAGTTTCTGGTGAGGAAGATGATAACTAAAATATCATTGGTGATGGTTTTGGTGGGTGGGATGGTTACCGGTTTGGTGCTTTGGATGTTTGGGTTTCAGTGTGGCCACGTTTGGGGGATTTTTTATCTGCACTCATCATATTTTCTCTGGAAGAGGGGAGATAAGTATTTTTACCTTGGTTGGAGCTTCACACCTTGTTCCTTGTGGGGTTTTTATGGAAATTTTTTGCTACATTATTTCCCTATTGTGGACGTGAGTGTTGGTTTTGTGGCTTGATTCTGCTGGCGCAACTTCGGCTTTGTTTTTTCCATATAGTTTTTGTTCTTGATTATGGAGTTTGGAGTGGGGATAAGGGTTTCTATTTCTATGTTGGTCAATAGTTTCCTTCAATCTAGATCATGGCTCTATTTTTTGGTCTTAGACAAGCTTCGGTGGATGTTGAGTGCTTGCCAAGGCATTGTTATGGCCCTATTTTTTATACACATTATGTTCAGTTGTGTCCACTCATTGGTGGCTTGAGTAGAGAAATTTTGTGTGCCCACACCTTTTGGTGTGGGTCTTTCTCACTAGGATCTCTTATTTTATGTTTTTGTGTTGCTCATTTTCTTTCAACACTTATTCTATGGAGCAAGGTTGTTTTGTGGTTGGATCCTTTGGGACTACTTTTGAAGCCTATGCCTTTTTGGTATTATTTTCTTACGCTTCAGCTGGAGGTTCCTCTTGCATTCCCCCTTGGACTCCTAAGGAGGTGGTTCCCCCCTATGGAGGTAGAGAGGTCTCCTTTAAATATGGTTCAGATGTGGCACTTTTGACTTCTTTCCTTCTCTTATAATTTAAATCTATTGAGGTGGAGTCATCTTCTGGGGAGGGGGAGATATGTCTTGTGGGAGAGTTTTAGAGTATCTCACTGAGGTTTTTCCTTGATGATGGTTTCTTAATCATATTATATGGCAAAGCCTGACTCTTCCTTCTAGATAGTTAATTTTTAATTTCCCCTATTAAGGTTGGTTCTTCTCCTATTGAGGTCAAGTGGTGATGTAGGAGCATCCTTGGGTTGTTGGCAATCTTGAATCATCCAAAAATATTTCCTTTTCATTTTGTTCATGTTAGTTATTTCAGTGTTTTGATCGACAATCCTACCAATTGAATCCTTGTCTCTTGCAATCCAACTGGCATGTTCTTGAAATCATGATGAATCTATGTTTGGCTTCGTATCCTAATACATTTTTTACTGATGAACATTTCTTAAGTTTGGATTCGGTCCTATTTTTTCTTCATGTTCGAATGGTAAGATTTTGTTTTTTAATATTTGAATCTATTTCATGATTAACGAAGCTTGGTGGATGTTCAAACATTTTTTGATGACCTCTGTGGGTGATCACATGGAATTTAATTCTTATCTGAAGGAGTTCTTATGGATTTTGGTCCTGACCTATATGTTCTAACATGTTTTATTTATTCTTGGGGAATGTGATATTTTCTGTCCAACTTGCAGCTTGCGATCTTGTATATATATTTTGTTTTGGTTCCTTAGTAGCTCAGCACCTAGCATGGATCTAGATTTATGGTTGTAAGAAGGCATTTTTTTGGGCATGTATGATGTAAATCTTTTATTCTGGATAATAACAAGACTTGTGAGCCATATTTATTGTTCATTATTAAGTTATTAATGATTTGGAATTCATTGTTTCCACTATGTTGATGCTTGTTGCATGGTTGAACCATCTCCATTAGGGGAACACCGACTATGAATACATAAAATGGTATTAGAGTGGGGTATGTTCATGTAGATCAAGTTCCTAAGCTTGTGAAGCCATACTTTTTTTTTTATGAAGCAACAGATTGGATATCTAACTCGTAATTCTAGAGGAATTACAAAATCGGATCACTTAGGATATTGTTGTTGGTTGAGAACTTTTATTAGAATATTGGTGGTATTTACAAGTGTGTCTAATATATTTTTGAGTGAGATAAAATTAGCACCTTGTAATCAGATTGTCAAAGTTGAGATAGTTGCACTTGAGGATTGGAAGGATTTTTCCTAAAAGGATGAACCCTAGAAGGCTTGAAAAAATTATGATAGAGGCCTTCAAAAATGAGATGAGGAAAAAGATAATAAATGTGTTGACTGGATTGTGAAGGATCGTGAGATCGAAGAAGAATATGAAGAAGTTTCTAAAGATCTTGAGCCTGTAGATGTTGAGATCCCTACAGATGAAGAAATATTATTAAGGGCTATGGCACCAGTAAGTAAAATTCATAGGATGAATGTTTCTATTTTCATTGGTTCTTTGCGTTATGAGGATTTGATAGATTGGATTGGTTAACTAGAAGATTGCTTTGAGCTTGAAGATATCAGATATTTACAGAGGGTTAGGTTAGCACAGACTAAGTTGAAGGATTATGTTGCCTTATGCTGGAAAGAATTATAGAAAGATAGAGAGGAAAATTGGTGAAATGAAAATCACTAGATGGAGGCTGATGTTTGCTAGATTAAAAGTTAAATTCATCCATGTGAATTATGAATTAGATTTGTTCAAGAAATTGAATAACTTGAAGCAGAAAGACATGAGTGTGAAGGAATGCACCAAAGAATTCTATAAGATGACTATCAGATTAGGACACCATGAATTATCTAAGAAAAAGGTGGCTTGGTATGTTAATGGTCTGAGATTTAACATTCAGGTTGAGTTGAGTTTTTTAGAATTAGTAAAATTGAGGATGCTTAGCAGCATGCATTGAAAGAAGAAGATAAGTTGAAGAGAAGACATAGTAACCCTAGAGGAAAGGAGAAGAAAACTACTAGGAATGATAGAGAGAAGAAAAACATTCATGTTGAACCTGATCAAAGGGTACCAAGAAGAGGGAATTGTAGAAATTTTTTCAAAGGTACTTGTTTCAAATGTGGTGGCATAGGACATAAGTCTTTTCAACATTCTAAAGGATCTAGAAAGAATATAGGAAAGTGGAACCTTGTGTCACATAAGGAGTGAGCTACTGATGAACTTGAGGAAGGTATTGTAGAACCAGAGATAGGGGAGTCTCATATACTTAAGAGGTTGATGTCGAGTCAGAAGAAAGTTGAGCCTGTACATAGGAGGAATTTGTTTATGATTGTCTACATATCAGGAGCTAAAATTTGTAAGTTTGTTATGGACTCTGGTAGTATTGATTTTTTGGTCTCAGAAGAGATGGTGCAAAATCTTGGATTGAGGAGGCTTCAATATCCATTTTCTTATTGGATAAGTTTGTTTTCAGATGAACATATGGTGCAAGTGAAAGAACAATATTTGGTAAGATTTTTAACATCAGACCTTACAAAGATGAGGTATTGTGTGATGTGGTATCTATGAGTGATTTTTCATGTTTTATTAGGAAGACATCAACAATTTGATAGAGGAGTTGTTCATGATTGCAAAAGAAACATGGTCACAATAGGAAAA
This sequence comes from Thuja plicata, assembly GCA_018584345.1. Classification (NCBI taxonomy): domain Eukaryota; kingdom Viridiplantae; phylum Streptophyta; class Pinopsida; order Cupressales; family Cupressaceae; genus Thuja; species Thuja plicata. The sequence continues at coordinate 1,007,416 of MU228323.1, read as the reverse complement.
GATGGACAAAATTTTACTCTAGTTCCTTTGAAGGAAGCAAAAGGAATAAGTGGAAAGAATCGAAGCATGGTGAAGAGTTACTATACAGATAAGTTGAATATAAAGGTTAGTATAGATCAGAACAAGGATCTTTAAGAGGGATTAGATGAGGGATAGTTGGTATCTGATTGTAAGAAGGGTACAGTGGAGCATCACAAGACCTTGGGTGCTGATCAGATGAATATTTGTAACAGAGGTAAATTAGTTATGCAAAGGAAAGAAGGAATGGTTAGAGTTTTCATGCTAATATGAGATATGCCAGAGTAAGTGCAAAGAAGAGTTAGTAAATGGATTTGATAGAGGATAGGGCATAGGGACAAAGACAAAGAGATGCAGATCAAGAGAATATTTAGAACAAAAATGAGCATGGAATTTATATCCCACGTCTTGTTGAAAATGTTCATAAGTTTCTCTTATGGAATATTTTCTTTTCACCTTGGTGTCTTATCCAAGAGGAATGTTCTAAATATCATGTTGAATATTTTTTTGGCTTCACATCCCGATATGTTATTTTCTGATGAAGATTTATTATGTTTGGGTCTGGTCTTATTGGTTCTTCTTGTTCTAACAGTAAGATTGGGTTTTCCAATCTTCCAAGATATTTCATGATTGGTGAAGCTTGGTGGATCTTCCTACATTCTAGAGGACATTCTTGTGCAATCACATGGGATTTAATTCTTATCAAGAGGATTTCTTATGGATTTTGGTCCTAACCTATATGTTGTAATATGTTTTCTTCATTCTTGGCTAATGTGATCTATTTTATGGCGAACTTGTGCCTTGCGATCTTGTATGTATTTGGAGTTTTGGTTCCTTAAGAGGTATTTCAAAGGTAGTAGAGTAGTTTCTTAGCATGCATCATGGATTTGTATTTCTTATTGTAAGCACACATGTATGCCTTCAAATGTAAGCTGGCATGTTACTAGGCTTGTATAATGTAAATCATTGATTCTAGATATTAAGAAGGCCTGGGAGGCATATTGATTGTTAATTATTGAGTTCTTAATGATCTATAATTATTTGTTTGCACTGTGTTGACCATTACTACATGGCTAGACCATCTGCACTAGGGAAACTCTGACTTTGGAGTTTTTAGTGATCTAAATATATTACATGCAATGTGACTGAGAAGGGGGGGGGGGGGGGGGGGGAAAAAANGGTGAATCAAGAACCAATAAAACTTATTCTTCTTTAACCTCAAATAGATTACCTAATCTGATTGGATGCATAAAAATAAATAATCATTCATAACACATGACAAAGTATTTGGTTTCCTAGAAACCTTCCAAATAGAAAGTAAAACTATGGTGGGGATGGTACCCAATAAATGTACTATTGCAGTATAAATTTAGCCTGTTAGAGCTTACATTGACCAATTCTGATGGCCTCCCCTATTAGGAGAAATAAGGACTATTAATTCCACCTTGTTAAAGGATTTAATACAATATAATAAGTATGCAACTCTGTTAAGATATTTAAAAAAGACTGTTAGGTTAACCTAGTTAGAGGATTTTGTTGATGCACCTGTTAGAATGAACCAGTAGATGATCTTCTTATGGACTCTAATTTTCTAAATAAGATCCTTTATTTTATAGCTAATCACCTGAATATGATGGGTGAGTCTCTATTGTACTTTTATTCTTCTACAATCTTCTAATTAGTATGCCACTTCATATTCGCATATACACTTGTTCACATACACATTTTGGAAAAATAAAATATCTTACATATATATCTTATCTAAAACAAATGACTTCATAGGTCAACTTCCATTAAATACAAGGATATCAAACAATATATGCAAAGTCGGCTCAATAGTGTCACTCGGGTTTAGAAGTCTACTTGGGTGATAAACTGATACTCGAGAAATATGTTGATCACTCAGGTGACATTGGTCACTCAAAAGATGTTGGTTACTCAGGCAATACTAATCACTTGAGCGATTCTGGTCACTTGTGTTGGAAATATTCAGGATTAACCAAGTTACTGAGAGGGGAGGGGTGAATCAGTAACACTTAAAACTTTAAAACATTTCTGCACTTTTATATTCTTTAGCCATTCATTCATCTAATCTACTGCA
>MU228323.1:963626-997889 GCA_018584345.1 Thuja plicata | reverse complement strand
ACAGATTACGTTTCCACTGCAAGATGCCCCCAAAGGAAGACAAATCAAGGGAAATAAAACATAAACATACATAAGAACACAAGAGGGATCTACCTAATGTGGGGTCAGTATGATCATAAGATAACATTACATAGAAATATAATATTATTGCAAATGAATTAACATCATTCCCCAAAGAAAGTGGAACTACAATCACAAAGGAGGAAAGAAACTTAAGAATTACGAATAGGAATCTTTTCGGACCAGAACATGGAGACCAAAAAGAATCAGTGCTACCATGTCGCAAGTACAAGAAGATTGTACAAAGAAAATAGTTACAAACAATAGCACAAGTACAACATAACATGAAACAACATATAAAAGAATGTAGATACACATAGAATAATTGAAGAATAGATGTGATTCATTTATCACCTTGCGCCAACAAAGTAACAAGGGTTGTATAAAAGAATATAACAAAAATTTAGCAAAACACATTATGGGGGAAGCACATTACAACATACAAACACAAAAAGGGCTACCATAAAGGATGAGCCAATCAAGCATGTTGCCAACCCTCCCCATCTTGGTTTATGTTATTTAGGGTAGGTGGGAAACTCGCAAGAGGGACTATATCCAATATAGTAGGAATGATAGCCAGTTCCAAAGAAGGATCCTCTTGAGAATCACAATGCTCATTACTAGGTGTAATTTTTAAATGAGTTGAAAGCATATGAGGTAAATCATTATTAAGATCAATGGTCTCATATTCATCACTAAGATCAATAGGATCATTGAGAGTGTCCTCCTCATCAAGGTTGATTGAAATGGGATCCAAGATGTGAATAGGATCATCATACTCATTCATCTTAACATCATGAATATTAACATCCAACGCATCAGGTATAGGTTGATCAAAGGTAGGTAATGATTTTTGAATCATAGAAGCACAGGCTCTAGCATTAGCTCTATGCTCCTTACGATGTTCATTAGCAGATTTGTTACGTTTAGCTTTGTTTGGCACATGTTGAGAACTAGGAGAAATAACAATAGGTTCCTTCAAAGGTTCTATAGGAGGATTCTCAATAGGTTGCAATGAAATAGTAGAAGTTTGAGTAGTAGAATTAGAAGTAATTTATAAAGGAGGTATGGAAGGAGTAGGCAAAAGACCACGGTTGGAATCAATTTGAGGCATACTTAACTAAGCAATTTTGTGATGTTTGTAAGCTTAATAGGAATGAAAGAGATGATCATGGTGAGGAGGACATGAGTTAGGTAATGAAGGCCAAAGGAAATTGAGAATAGCACAATCTCTAGGCCTAGAAGGTTGATACAAACTATGATTAATCATTTTTACTTCTCTATTATGAATGAACTTAAGACATTTATGAACGAGAGAAGCAATAGCATGCATAGAAATTATCCAAGGTAAACAAAATTTGATTTTAAATTGATCTGAAGTAACAATAATGATGTAGCTAGTATCTATAATTTTACCGCAAAGTTCAACCAGTAAGTTGATATAACCAAGTGCAGGATAAAGAAAGCCATTACAAGTTTTGATCCATGCATCAGATGAATCATAAAAATCATGTTGTAAGCCTTTCATAAAAATATTTCCCTTAGTAATGACATTTATTAAAGATGTGGGATCAACTAGACAACCACGAGTAGGTATCTTAGCAATCCTAGCATAGATATAAAGGGGATCATCGGGAGCCTTAATTGTTTGAGAATCATCAAAGGTTATTAAAAGTTCCCTAGGTCACTTATCCTTAGTTTGTTTTTGAGTTTTATGTGGAATTGGAAGTTGAAGTGGAGGTGAAGGATCTTGAACAATAAATTTAGATGGCACAACACTCTCCAAATGATTAAAAATATGATTAAGGTCATCCATCTTTGAAGCATAAACAATGTCTACAAAAGATGGTTGAGCTATAGTATTAGTATCATGTGTAGGTAAAGGATTGGTGTAGATTTGAAGGTTTTGATTAGGAGGAGAAATAGATTTGTTCCCATTACCATCAAAATTATCAATAGACAAAGCTTTAGAATCAATTAAGTCTTGAATCTTATGCTTTAGAGAGTGACATTTTTAGTGTCATGGCCATTCTGGCGATGGTATTGGCAGAAAGCTTTAGAATCAAAGGATTTTGAAGCTATTGTGGTGGGAAGAAGAGATTGAATAGGAGGAAAGGTAATCATGCTAGAACTTAACAACCTACTCATTATAGAATGTAAAGTTTTAGAGAGAGGAGTAAACGTACGATTCATATGGAAAGTAGTGGATGTAGAAGCACTATTGGATGTAGCCGCAACTTGATCAGCAACCGCATTCATCTATTTATTAATCTTGACATAGTTGTTAGGTTTTTGAAACTTATTAGGATTAGGAGCATTGTCACTCTTATCAACTGGAACATGAGCCATTGGAGTGTTTCTCTCAAACTCACTCACTTGTGATTGATAATGGTGAAGTGTTGCACACAATTGTTGAAAGGAGGTAAATTCAGTAAGCAGAATCTTATCTCTAATATCTTTTTGTAAATTTGAAAAAACATATGTTGAATATCAATATCAGGAACATGATAAGAAATCTGAGCATACAAATGCTTAAATCTACCAATAAAATCAGTCAATTTCTCCTTAGTGTTTTGTTTACAATGCATTAAATAAGATAAGGACACTTGTGGTCAAATGTTATTTTGAAATTGTTGAATGAAGGAATTGGCAAGTTTAGGAAAAGAATCAATGGAATAGGGAGGTAAGGAACAATACCATTGTAAAGCCTTATCTCGAAAGGTTCTTCCAAACAATTTAGCTAAAATCCTATGGTCATGAGCATAATCACTACAAAGGATTTGAAATTTTTTAACATGAGTAACAGGATCACCTTTACCATTATAATTCTCAAGATGAGGCATATCAGCTTACTAAGGGACAGTAGCACGTATGATGTCTAGGGATAAAGGACTACCCATATCACATGTAGGAATGCTAAATTTAGATTGAGTTAAAGATGCAAGTTGTTGTTGTAAAGATGACACAATTTGAGCCAAACTAATAATTGTGGAATCATTAGAGGAAACAGGTGGCATAGCAATATTAGGAACACTAGGAAAAGTATAAGAAGTAGCAGGAATAAAAGACACAATCGGTGGAACATTAGGGACCACAGTTGGAATAGGATTAGTATAAGTAAAAGGCACACTATGATATGAGGGTTGTGAGTTAGGTAAGGATACCAGTGGAGCACTCACAAGGATAGGTACGCTTGGGAGAGAATTTGTTATCACAGGAGGAGTGTAAGTAGGAATACTAGGGATAGGAATAGAAGAAGGTCCTACACTAGTGACAATAGGTGTGAATCCTAACTCTTGAGCGTCTTGAGCTAAAGGCTTAACATTCAAATTCACAAAATGAGTAATACTACATAAGAAATTAATGCCTTGATCATTATCATGGAGAACTTTCTTAAGAGCCTCTATGGCTTGGATCGAATCTTGATTATGGTTTTCTTGGATAAGCCAATTTCCCATTTTATCAAGTTTGGTTGAAAGGTTTTGCACTTGTTCAGGAGGAACTCTTAAAGCGTCTTCTTCATCATGAGATGAGTGAGAAGAGTTATGCTCTATGGAAGGATTAGAATCATGAGTTATTAAATTGTCATCTGGGATCCTAAGGAAAGGAGAGGAAGACTCAGGATCAAAGGAACCCATAATTCTAAGGCTTCTTCTAACCGTGATACTATAAGTAGGACTAGATGGGGTAAAGCTCATACACCAATACAATGCAAATGAACTAACAAAAAATTTTGATCTATTGGATTTAAATGCAATTTGAAAGAACATGCAAGATATAACATAAACAATGTAAATCTAACACGAAAAAGAAAGAGCTGTCTATCGGGGGTTCACCAAAATGTAACATATGAAATGGAATTGTTTTTGAAGTAATGTCACCAAAATGTAAAGTAAGGAGATTTGTTTATTAATTTGTTTGATTTAATTAAAGTGTGTTAAATCCCTTAACCCTATTTTACATTTAATTTCATTGTATTGATTGTGTATTGCAATTTTGATTAGGGAGAAGATAAGATCCAAGTTGATCAACCCAAAAGAAGGGTTAATGCACAAATGAATCAACTATTCGGGAAGAGAACAAAGAAGGGGATCTTAAATTCTATTAATTGATTAAATCAATATGTTTAATTATATTAATTGAAAAGGATAGGAAGAAGAACCAACCTTAAAAAATTGTAGATCAAAGAATGTTGTTTTCTGAGGTCTGTAGACTATTTCTGGAAAAACTAAAGTATGATCCGGAACCGGAACGTAGAGATGAACAAAACCCAAAAATATTTTTATGTTTTGATCTCCTCTTATGAAAAAGGTCGACCTTGACCCACAAATTTCAACCCTAACCCAATAATGTCGACCCTGACCTGCATAGGTCTGATAGAGAATCTATTTGCGCCATTTGAAAGAAAGATAAAAAGGGTATCCAGATCTGGTCTCAAATCTATAGTCCTAAACCTATACCTACAAGAAAAAGAGGTTTCTTTATTGGGGGGGAAGGGTTTGCCTTAGTCAAACCCCAGTTTTGGAATTAACCTCAAATATATGTAATTTAAATTGCATAAAGATAAACAAAGTAAATGCACGAATTCACCTTGCTTGTAAAAGTCCTTGTGGCGGATTCAAATCCATGGATCCACAAGTAAGATTCAAAATGTGGAATGGAGAAAGGTAGGATGTCTTCAATCTCTTGCTTGTAGATCTCCAACACCAAGTCTTGAATGGGTTCTTGAATTTGGAATATGCTTAGAAGAAGATGGATGGAGAGATCACGAAAAGGGCACTATGTGGCTTGAATCCTTGAAGGGCCTCCCATGGATCTCTTTGAATTCTTGAAGGCTTGATGGTGGATGAATCCTTGCTTCAAATATTTCTTGATTTCTTATTTGAATCTTCAGTTGATGATGTTTCTCAATTGCTCAAGAATGCATAGGCTTCAATAAAGGACTTTTGTTTCTCAATCTAGCTTAGAGAAAATGAAGGGAGAAAGGCTCCCTTTTATATGAAATTAGGGCACAATCTTCTAAGGAGGCCACCATAGGATAATTAAATTACAATTAGACCCATGCCCCTAGAAGAGGACCTATATTAAATATAATTTAGGAATCAACACTTCGGAACACGAAAAAGCTGACCCAAAAGAAGGAAAACACTTTTTGGAAAGACTGACATCTGGAAACTGTGAGACCTCATGATCTGAACCCTGGGTCAAGGTCAAGGTCAACCTTGACCTAGGTAAGGGTCAAGGTGGACCCTGACCTAGGTCAGGGTCGAGGTCAACCCTGACCTTGAAGCCTAGAATCACTAGTCTGCAGTCCAGAATGCAAAAATTAGGCTAAAAAGGAGTGGAAAGAGGGACAGAATAGGGGGAAGCCACGTCAAGATCAGGAACCCATTCTAGGTGCTTGATATGACCCTAAACCACTTACTCGAAAGGTTAAACAAGTCTACAATGGAAGTGCTTCCATTTTCTGACTATACACATCCTTATAATATTCAACTAGATGCTTAGGTATTCTATATGTACTCTGCATCTTCTGTCTGAAATTATCAAAATATCCATGCATGATGTTCTTAAAATTATCTCCTAACTTAGCTATGAATTTATTTATCTGATGGATAATAGGTCTATCCTTCTTCCATACTATTGTGAGCTTGGAAGGAAATAATTTCTGAACATAAAAGAATATCCAGACAAGAAGAGAACCAAACTTACATGGATTTGTCTTGGATGCGTAGATGCTTTCCATATTCTTGCTTAGCTAGATAAGCTACAACTTGGCTAGGTCAAATACCAAATTGTTCTTTATCACCTTGTATGCTAAGTCCATAGCTTCACATGGTACACTGTTTGGTCTGCTAGAACTATATATCTTGTGAGCTATCACCTGAATCCAAAACTTCAATTCCATGTCAATAACTCCATTTCTCGATAAGAGTTAACTCAGCTAGCTTATCTCTGGTTAGCCTTAGATTTTTCAAGCATGGGATACCCTGTTACTCGATGTATCATTGTCTTTGTGCTATTCACAAGTTGTGCCCACCATAGCTGCATGTCATGAACACAGCTAAGATTGAATCTAATCCATTTTATCTAGATATTCTTCAGCATGTGTAGGATGTGGGTTAAACCTTTAACCTCAAGATGCTTGTGCTCAGGATTCAGATTCTCATCTATGCACAATTTCTCATATGCTTGATTCATCTCAATTGTTCCAAGCTCCTGGATGTTACAATGATAGAATATTCGAATGTCATTGACCAATAATACCCTTGGAGGAATTAGGGAATGAACTCCCAATGGATCAATTTCCTCTCCTACTATTGGATAAAGCTTAAACTCTAGAGGGTTATAGACAACATTTCTCGCCAATATCTCAAATCCTTTCTTAAGTTTTTTGCTGGATGTGGATGCTATATTTCTTGGAGAATTTGATCAAACTTTTCTTTCAAACGCAAATTCACTATGAATCGCTAAGGGCTCTGAATTGCTCTACAAACTAAAATCTTTGTAAAAAATAACCTTTTCAATTCATCATTTATAATATTTTTTACCATTTAAGTAATTCATTAAATGCTCTGTACATAGTAGCTAGAATAGCTCAGGTAGTTATCCTAGGCTTACTCAGAAGCTTGGTGAAAACTGACTTCCCAACTCTTATAAAACCTGACTCATCTCGGTTAAGCTAGAGTAGATCGGGTGCAACTAAGATCTTGACTCGGTTAGCGCCATAATATGTCCTAATTCATCAATATGTGGATTTGGATTTGCTAGCATATCTGGAAATGATGTATGATGACTTTAATGCATAGTTCCAGTCATCTCCTTGCATCTCTATTCTATGATGATAGATCCACCCAACTCACTATCTTGGGTGCCATTTGATCCATTATTGTTTTGGTATGAACTTTCAAAGGATTTCCTTACCCATTTTTTATTCATCTGAGTTCTGATTTCAAAGACCTTTACTTTTCCTTTCTCAAAACCAGTATCCACTTTTTCTCTATTCATGCAAATCTTGCTTAGATGACCAAGTTGATCACATACATAACATCTCTTAGTAAGATTTCTTTTTCAGAGGTGAGTCTTTGTACAATTTGCACCAATGTTTCCAAACTCTCCACAATGATAACATTTTTACCATGTGTTGTAATCCCAACCAAAAATTGCTTTAGCTAGTTGTTCAACAAGGTTCCATTTCTTAGTTCTGCACTCGGAGGATTTGTGACCTTGTTTGTAACATTTGAAACATTTTTCTTCAAACTTAGGTTTCTCAGTGCATTCATTTTCTCTATGTGCATGTTTTTTGCAACTATTGCATTTACCATTAAAATTTGATTTTTCATTTCTGCAACATTTATTTGATGTATGCCCTAACTTACCACGGTGGTTACAAGTAGGTTTCATGTTCTTTTGAGCTCCTTTCTTTGAGGATTCACCTTTTTTAGTATAACCTAGACCAGTCTGTCCATGATGTCTGATTTCTATTGACTGATTTGTACTACCTTGTGAATTCATTAAACTTTTATTGGTTTGCCTTTCAGTATTGAGATCATTCAATAGTCTTTCATTTTCTATCCTTAGGTTGCTTACTTCTTGGTTTGCATTATTGAGTTGATTTGCCAAATTTGCTTACTGGAGTGACAAATGATGGATTTCATTTTATTTTTCCTCCTATCTTGTACTCAACAATCTCTTATTTTCTTGTGCCAAATTTTGTCATCTTCTACTAGATTCTTTTTCTCTATGAATTCACATAATATTAATAAATGAATTTCTTGTTCTCTTTGCAAATTTCTGACTTCTTCATGTAGATTGAGATTCTTTGCAAGTTAGTCTTCAATAGCTACATCAACTTCTTTAGAACTTCTATCTTTGATAAAATCTTCAATTCTTTCTTCTATGTAATTCATGTCATTCATTTGTACTACTAAATATTTTCTTCTTTTCAGGGAAAGAGAGAGCTTCTCTTTGAGTTTCTTGATCTGATCCATGGCCACTTGTAGATCTATCTTTTCATTTTCCATGACAGTCTGTAGTCTATATATTTCCATTGCGTCTGATCTTTGCCCAAGTTGTTAAAGTTCTATAGAGAGAACCTTTATTTATGATACCAATTGTTGGAAATATATTACATGCAATGTGACTGAGAGGGGGGGGGGGCGTTGAATCAAGAACTGATAAAACTTATTATTTTTTAACCTCAATTAGATTATATAATTTGATTGCATGCATAGAAAAGAAATAATCATTCATAACACATGACACAGTGTTTGGTTACCCACAATATTTAGTACTACAATATAAATTTAGCCTGTTAGAGCTTACATTGACCACTTCTGATAGCCTGCCCTGTTAGGAGAAATAAGAACTGTTAAGTTCCCCTTGTTAAAGGATTTAATACAATATAGTAAGTATGCAACTTTGTTAAGATATTTATAAAAGACTGTTAGGTCCACCTGGCTAGAGGATTTTTTTGATCCACCTATTAGAATGAACTAGTAGATGATATGCTTATGCAACTCTAAATTTCTAAATAAGATCCTTTGATTTATAACTAATCACCTGACTGTGATGGATGAGTCTCTATTGTAATTTTATACTTAATCAATCTTCTAATCAATATGCCACTTCATATTTGCATATACACTTGTTCACATACATATTTTGGATAAATAAAATATGTTACATATATCTTACCCAAAACAAATGACTTCATAAGTTGGGTTCCATTACATACAATGATATCAAACAATATATGCAAAGTCGGCTCAATACTATCACTCGAGTCTAGAAGTCTACTCATGTGATAAAATGATACCTGGGAAATATGTTGATCACTCGGGTCACATTGATCACTCGGGCGATGCTGGTTACTCGGGCAATACTGATCACTCGGGCCATGCTGGTCACTATGGTAATACTGATCACTTGGGTGATACTGATCACTTGGGTGATGCTGATTACTCCGGCGATCTGCTGGATGACTAAGTGTTTTGACCCTAATTGACAACATGTCTTGCCATAAGGTCTACATTTAGACTAGTAGTTGGAAACCTATAACTATTGATCTAGATTTGTGTTTCTAGGTGCCTCTTATTTATCTAGTCCTAAGGTTGAGGGAGCCTTCCAAAACCATTTGAATTTTGTTTTAGTTATTGTTTCCATCAGGTGGTGTTATTGGTTGTGGGACTCAAGTAAAAACCCACTTTACAGGTTCTGGGAGACTTTCAAAACCCCATGATGGTTTTGGGTATCATGCTAAACCCATTGTTATCCTAGCTAGTATTTCATTGTACAACTTCTTGAGGGTTCTTATATTATTTTGGGGAGCCTACCAAAACCCTATGATTGTTTTGGGTTCCATATTAAAACCCACAAATTTTTAGCTATTTATTTAATGTGAAAATTTATAGGGTGATTGTAAAGGCTAGGGGACCCTATCAAAACCCCTCACATGGTTATCAGTTCCTGGTAAAACCCATGGTTTTTGTCTTTATTAATGTTTAGGGTATCTTGTAAAACCTTCTAGTGTTTGTTAAGGGTTTGTCCTATGGTTGTTTCAGCCTACGCTTTGTATGTCGTTTATGATTGGATGTTGTTTTCTTGTTATTTTTTGGCTTCTATTATGTAGTGCTTAGTTATCTTATAGATGGGGTTCCAAATCCCCCTCAAAATCTTCTTATACAAGGTTTCTAGTCCCTTCAAAACTTATTTTCGTCTAATAAAAAATATTTAAAAATCTAACACTCATGTTTCCCTTTAAGTGGTCGTATTTTGGTGGGACTTGGGTATCCCAACACACACATCACACCAAAATTCCTTGGAAATTGTTACCATTAAAGTGTCACCCTTGACCATTTGAAGTTTGATCTTGATTTTAGTACTTGATGATTATTTGGCCATCCTTTTGTGACCAGTTGAAACTTAGGTGGTGTTGTGGCAATCTTATCTCCATAGGACATTTTTTTAACACTTTCATTCCAAGAAAATTTTCAATATTTTTAATTTTATTCATTCAATGTACGATCATTTTTCATTTAGTTTGAGAACTATAAATGTAAAGATAACACACCTTCTTAGTATATCATGCGCACCGCAACTAATCCTTTCTTTCTACCTTCATTGATCAGGTCTATCATCATCATTATTACACGAAGTAATTATTTTCTATATATCCTGAAATTTTGACATAGATTATTCTATGGTGATTTGCAATATACACACTCTTTGCAGTCCCCTGTAAACAATGCCAACACATCATCTCCTTCCTTGAGATCAATCATGCCTTCTCTCATACTCTCTACAATCCTATTTTATCTGACATAAACCATACCTTTTCATATTCTTATTATAATCAATTGAAAATTTGAAATATATTTTTTTCACCCTATAACCTCATGGCCCAAAATGCATGAAAATAACTTTAGCAATTGGTTTTATGGAAACAAAAAAAAATTGCCTACTAAATTGCAAAAAAAAATTTAATTAAAAATGTTATATCATTTATGTGTTTCTTTTGCTAATGAGAACAATGTTAAAAGATCAAATATAGAATCCACAAAAATCATCAATAAAATATTTAGAACATACTTAAAAAAAATTGAACCTATAATGAAATTGCTTGCACCATAGAAGATATAAACTTTTCTGTTCTTTAAGGCTTTCAGGTCCCTTCAAAACCTGTTTTCCTTTAATAAAAAAATTGCACCCTAGAAGATATAATATGAAATATGCTGCAAATACTTGATAATAATATGTCACTTTAACGAGATAACGTCTTAATCAACTTCTAGGGGGATACCTTCAATAATCTTTAATAAGAATTTCATACTCAATATAATGAAATAAGACTCACTACTTCCTATACCTACCCTATTTATGCCTAGTATATCATTGAGGCCGACCTAAATATGATTATATAGGCCTAAGGCTGATCTAACTAACTAAATAACAATGTAGTATAACTCAATTTAGGATCAGGAAATTTACAAAAGTATTGGCCTTAATGCTAACTTTTTCTTTTCCTTCTTCATCTCCTTTTTTTTCCTTCTTCTTCTTTTTGTTTATTTTTGGGTTCTTCTTGTTGTTGATTTTTTGTTAAGGACATAAGAACCTTGATCAATTATTCAATCACAGGAATTTTGAAAAAATATAGGGTAATTATAAATGAGTTGTGGCTTATTTTGGTAATCCACTTTAAGCTCTTTGTGTTGGAGAGGGAGTTGTGGGTGTTTTTGATGTGGACTTGCATTTCATTTGGAGGATCAACCTACACCTCTTTGATTACCAGTGCTTTCTTCATCCCGCATGGTACTACGGTTGTTTTTAATTCAACTATTACACCTCTTTGATTACCAGCTCTAATTTCTTCACCCCGCATGCTACTGCAGTTATTTGTAATTGAAACTATTAGTAAGAAATTCAAAATGGTTTCCATAACTGGACAAATCAATAAAATAGAGGGAAATGGTCGACATAAATAAAATTGAAAAATAAATCATGATGCTTCTACTCTTCATAATTGAGTAGAAACCAAAATCCAAGCAAATTTCTGGCCAAAACCCAATTCAATCTGTCGGGTGTATATTCTGGATAAAAATCATGACTAAAGATTGAACTTATCTACATATATCTCTTAGTGAAGAACTTTTTATGATGGGCTCTAACATTAATTCAAATACACATATGTATATAGTTGATAATACAGATAAGATTGTTCATGTATAAATATCTCTATCAATAGGGGCTAATCGTGTGTAGGGCATTCTCTAGCTATTTGTCCTACACATAAGATAGACTAGTAAGATAGGTAAGGAGGCGGCGAAAACCATGGCACGAGCAGGGCATTCCAACTCCTCTATCAACACATTCCTTGCCGAATTTATACGGCACTGAAGGTAGCTTAGTGCACAGGAAATAAAATCCATGGTGAAATTAAATAATATTTTCTATGACGCTTGTTATCTTGAATACACGTGCCTTTATTCTTTAATATTTATCTTTCCTTTAGGGTTTATATTATTCACTAGAATCAATATGTCTTCGATCTATAAGATGATATTAATTTGTTCGTCAGATCAATATTGACAGTAGTGGCTTTCACTGGCACCGGGTTTTTTGTGTGTAGTATCATATCGTTCTCTTTTTTCTGGTGTTTGTTTTATACGTTTCCATGGATGGAGTGAATAGAGAGTCATTATTTAAAAATAAATAAAAATTAAGTGGTCAAAGTCACTAAATAAAATTTATTAAAATGACAAAGGAAAGTGTACAAAAGAGTTTATATTCTTCAATTGCTGAAAGAAACCCTTTTAGCAGATGCTAAAATCCATTGATTGTTTTGTGTTACTTGACAACACACGAGTAAGAATAAGTTGGTTAGTTGTACCGTTTTAACATATTCCTGAAAAGTCTATTTTACTTTGTGCAATACATTTTATTGATTTCTGCTACTGTGCCCTTCTCGTTTCTCTGTTCTCACTTGGATTTTGACAAATTAGACAAAATATATTGTTTTCGGATCTCACTACAAGTTCTTAGAGGTGTACAAGACTTTTTAAAATTTTAAGATATACAAAAATGATTGCTAACATTTATATCGAACTTGTAGAGTCATATGTTCAGCCTTTGGTTCTATTTCATAATTTTATCTAATACACTTTATAGTAATTTAACTTCTTTCTCCATACACTTATTAGTTATCTTTATATTGATGGCAACATGCCTCCCCCAAATACTTCCTTACCCATTAACTAAAAACATGGCAACGACATCTATCATTAACTTTCCGCTTAGAAAAGGCTACTATTTTACTGGTAGGAAACCACCTGATGTGGAAGGATGTTCGCTGTAGCTATCGGTGTTCATGTTGTCGTCTACCTGACCAACAAGGACCTGTAGAAACCTCGGAATTTAAGGCAGGGGAGCCTCAATGGTGCCCTCCAATATCTTCACCACTTCCCCCATGCTCGGCCTCTGGTTCTCATCATCTTGAATGCACAGCCCAGCCACCACAGCAGCTCTTCTCGCTTCTTCGATATTCGCCTCCCTTGCTATCCTTGCATCCACAACGCCTCTTATGTTTCCCCTCTGAATTTGAGATGAAGCCCAGGCAGGAAAGTACAACCTACTTTCCTCCGCCATTAAATCTAGATTTCTTCGGCCAGATATAATTTCTAACAACGTCATGCCAAAACTATAGACGTCCACCTTGGGAGTGATAGGAAGGCCAGAGATCCACTCAGGAGCCAGGTATCCTCGAGTTCCTCTTGTGGTCGTCAATACGCGGCTGAAATCTCTCCCTACTAGCTTCGCTAGCCCAAAATCTCCCACCTTTGGGCTGAAGTCGCTGTCAATGAGAATGTTTTCAGGCTTGATATCGCAGTGAATGATTCGATCCCTGCATTGCTCGTGCAGATAAACTAATCCTCGTGCCGTGCCCAGTGCGATCTCAAACCGGGTTTTCCAATCTAACACCTTCTGTACGTCTTCCGCCTGAGAGAAGAGAAAGGAGTTTAGTGAGCCGTTGGGCATGTAGGCATACACCAGTAACCTTCGTGAATGTTCTAAGCAGAATTCCCACAGTCTGACCAAATTCACGTGCTGTATTCTGCCAGTGGTGATTATTTCAGCAAAGATTTGTTTTTCTGCATGGTTGGAACCCTCCAATCTCTTAACTGCAACAGGCGTGTTGTCTGGCAGAGTTCCTTTGAACACAGAACCAAATGCTCCGCTACCCAACTTATGCTTGAAATTATTCGTTGCAATCCGCAGCTCTTTGTAACTGAACTTTTTGAGCGATACTGTCACCTCCTCTTCCACGTCGTTTTCCTTCAATAGTCTTCTACGTTTCCGCAGACCACGTGCGGCTAACAGAGAAGCTAAAACAGCACAAAAAGCTGCGGCGGCAGAGAGAACAATTGTAAGCGCAGGAGCTTTGGTCCCTCGTTCCGATGTCGAATGCTGCAACTCAGAAGCCGCCAGCCTAATGAAGACGGATTGGCTCTCGGATGAAACACTCATTCCCAATAAATCCCCAAACCACAGTCTACAGACGGGTGGCTCTGAAATACCCAAAGCAAAGGCTGTGCAGGAGCAATTGCTGAGACAAGCTGTCCGGCAGCCTCGTTGTGTTGGCTCGTTGCTGATTAAGACAGATTCCCTTTCGGGCAAGTATTGGTTCTTGGCTTCTAAGAAGTCGTCCGTTGTCTCCTTTGTGTCAAAGCAATGCAGGGGCCTTCGCCGAGCACACCCGTTTGACCACCAATCTTGTGAGCCGTGTTTGGGTTTGAAGCCCTGGACACAACTACACACATCGTCTGCATTGCACAGACCATAGGCCCCACAGATTTCATAATCACTACATTGACCTCGGTATGTCGACCACCTCAAACTCCATGTATTATCATCCATCCAGAAGTACAGTTCAACTTCGCCCTTCTCATTTAACAGGAACCGCCCAGTGACCGTATGGTCAATAGGATTTATGTAAAAATTAATGTATATTCTTGAACGAGAAAGCCTCACACAGGACGCTTGAACTTTTTTCTGACCTTCTAATGCGGGAACCTTTGTGAAATAATTGTGTCCAAATTGTCCAATGCATTCTCCACTGGACCAATATGGAACGGTGTTGTTAAACAACAACATCAACTGCGTCTTCCCTGGCGATGTGTCCATTCGGAGAGAGAAGTGGCCACTTGCAGGATCCGAGGAACTCTTCCAGGAAGTTAGCGTCATACCTTTCCACATCTTCATGTCAGGTAACAATGTATCTGTAGGATTTGCGAAACTCTCCTAAACAATCACAGAGTCGTTGTGGGCGTCAAGCATAATGAAATTGCCAGTGTCAATTATCACTGCTCGCGATCCTCTTTGGCCAATATTAGTCGACCAAACTGACTGGCTATTTCTACTAAGCAATCTAAGATGACCATCGCTTGAAAATTCGAGAACTCCAGGCATGTTCTTGACAGGATTATCTCTGTTAGCCACCCAGACAATGGCTTTCTGAGAGATGGGAGCATACCAGATGCCAATATACCAATTATTCGTTCCCCTCGGACAGAAAAACCCCAATGCAAACGTGCCATTCTTGGAAACTAGGGCTTGATTTCCAGTGAACGAAGACCCCAGTAGAAGTGTATCTCCACCATTCACTGCTTCTGAACTGCAGTAATGCGCTGCAATAATTGCAGTAATTGCTAGGACAAAATACTTCTTCCCCATTTCAATAACGATGGCTTTTGAATGTATCTTAACAATTGTATTCTCGTATTTAAATAGAAAATAAAAAGGCTACCAAATGAGACTGCCTATAGCAAATGTTCAACTCTAAGAAATTAAGATACTGCCAAAGTAAAGTCTACATTTACGTGTATCTTTTTCTGGTGATTTTCTTTTGAATTAAACAAAAGATAATGATGGTATGTACAAGATTTTCCTAGTCAACTTTAACTGGAAATTTATTTCCATAGAGATGTGCCATCCCATTATCGAGAAAATAAAGTGTTTAGGATTCTAGTGAGGGCACAGAATGAACGTAAAAGGACAAAGTTAAAGTCAATAACTTTAATTTTATTGAAGTTAAAATTTATGTTCATTACGCCGGAGGCGTATCTCATACGAGCTCATTTATCCCATCAACGGTTCACGATCACAGGGAGGCAGTGCAAGACGATTGGAGCGTCTGGAGCCGTCGATTTTTTGTCGGTGCATATTGCAAGTTCTGATAAAGTTCTGACAAGCGAGGGCTGATGTACTCCTCCAGCAAATTGTCGTAATCGTTTTTCCAAACATCATCCTGGAATAGTAAGGAAGAGTTGCGTGGATTGATACAGTAGATAGGCGACGCAAGGTAATGTGATGTGGAACCCGTGTGTTCACAGTGGATGAGGGCAAAAACATATGAGGAGGAAGTTTCTCACAGAAAGAATGAATGTAGTTGTCTCTTCTCTCATACCATGCTAATTGAATTAAAAGTATGCAACTATTAATAGCTCACTAAAATTTGTGTGTTTGTGTTTATTTACCATGCAAATAATCGGACCATGGACGACGATTGAAAATGATCTGAACCGTGCATAATAACCCCATGCGCATCCTTCCACCTCTTCCAATAAAACCAGAAAACAAATCAATATATCAATAGAGCGGCAACCAATGTCAAGTCAGGCTTAACGTTCACACGCACCCCATAATTCGGAATCTAATATAAATGTGGATTCCATTGAAATGATTTCACATGTCTGCCATGTTACAGAGGGAGGAAAATCAAGAAATCGATAACCACCATCTAAAATAAAAATGAATACAATGAAGATCAATACGAATTGGTAGTTGAAACTTGTGTTGTCAAAATCTAATCGATATGAATTTCTGTCTTCTATGATTATTGGGCTAAAGAGTCAAGGAGTTTTCTGTGCAAGCAGTAACAACTAGCGCTTGCATCAAAATAAGGTGTAAGGGTTAGCAGGTAGGAACCCATGAAACATATACAGGGAAAAAGCTTTTCAAGGTCAACTCTTTATTATCATAAGTATTTAAGGTGAGATTTTATATCTTACTAATTTAAATCAATATTTTGCTTCTCGTTGTTTTTCTTAAGATTTTTTTATCTTAATTTTTAAAAAGGAGTGTACGTTGAACATAATAGCTCCTTTAAGAAAAAATAAAAGGAGCATGATATTTTTTCGAAAATATAAGACACACCTTATTTTTTTTAAACAAAAATATATAATTTAGTTAGAAATATATAAAGAAAGTTATGTATTATGTGAAAACAGTTTCTAGATTAAATGATCATTAAAATATTATTAATTTATATAATATGTAACAAAAGAAAATATTGTATATATGTATGTACTTATGTATTTTATATAATTTTTAAATAAAAGAAATAAAAATAATTAAGCATCTACATAATATTTTGTTTCATATAAATTAGACATCTTTCTAAATAATTGTGTTATTTAAAATAGGATTTTCAAAACTAATGTTGCAACATTATTAACACATATGTAATGCAAAAAAAATTGATTTATTAAAAAACTACATGTATTCAAGTTTGAGAACTTGTACCTTAGCACAAATAAATAATCATTTTGATTGAAAACAAAATTAATGTAAGTTGGGAAATATATTACAATCAACAAAGACACTTTTTTATTATAAAAGAAAGCAACTTGAAACAAATAAGGGATGACAAAGACACATTTGTCATATAATACAAAATTATTCTTTTCTCACCCAAATTGTATCTCTAACAATAGAGGAAAAAGGCAAAAAATTAATTAACTCACCTTTTTTTATATTGAAAATAAGGTGACCAAAACACAGTTACAGTATCAAGTTCAAAAAATCACAGAATTAAACCCACAAAACAGAGGCCCCGCCTCAGACCGAGAGTATCAAAAGTTTACAGTTTGACAACATCATTAACAAACTACAAAATTTTAGTACAGGATATCATCAAAGACATCCACCCATGTGGTCCATCCCATGGTGGCCTCCATCCAAATATTATTCTTCATCTTCTGAATCTAGTGGAGTAGGAAGATCGTGCTATCTGATGCGCACTTGCTATTTTTTTTTTAAGTTCCAAGTTGAGCTTCTTTATAGTTCTTTCAAATATGTGAAAGTTGTCCATATGACTCCTCCAGGCATGACCATCCTTAAGCTTGAATGCGAAGAAAGTCACATTCCCATTCTTTAAAAGTCTTTTGATTTTTTCCTTTTTCACCCTCATGGTAATTTGCACCTATAAATTTTTTTCAAAAAAGGTGAGACTTTTGAAAGACTTAGTAAAAATCCTGGGATTGCTTTGAAACCTTTACTCATTCTTGCATTTCCAGATCTATCATAGTATGTTAGAAGAAAGAATATTCCAAAACAAATTAGTATCCTTTTTAACCTCATCAATATGCCCAGTAATAATTTAAAAAAATTTAATGTCTTTAGGAAGAGTAATACCAAACATGAGCCAGATTTCTTTGGCAAAACAACAATCAAAGAAAATATGTCTACCAAATTTAGGGGCTCTACATATATTACAGTATTGTGTCGTAGAGAAATCCTTTCTAATAGGGAGTATGTCAAGAGTCAAAAGCCATCTAAAGCATTTGATCTTAGAATCAATGGAGCTTTTCCATAATCTACCAAAGATCTTCTTCCATGAGGGGATATAAAGATTAGAGTACCAGAGTTTATTGACATGGCCACTGATGGAGTCATTATACCCAATCACACCGTAACTATTTTTGGCTTTAATTTTGGTCAAAATGGCTCCATCGGGCCATTTAGATTTCAATATTCTATCTGTATCATTGTGACAATTGGAATGAAGATCTCTACAGACTTTACCAATAAGATTATAAGTTCTTTTTTGGGATAAAGGAATGTTAAATTTGGTCCTTAACTCATCCCAACTAATAAGAGTGTCATGTTCAAAAAGTTCCATAAAATGAGAGATACCCAGCTTATGCCAATACTTGGCAGAGCAACCTTGAGAGAAGGCAAGGGGCCTACCAGAAAGATGCAAGTTCCACCAAATGGACCTTTCACAAAAGAGTTGATTATCATCATCGAAAGACTTATTAGTGGCATAAATTCTGACATTTTTCTAGGCCTTCCATATGGATTTGAAAACAACCGAGCCTTAAACCACCACCGAAAAATCCCCACAGATCAAGTTACTAAAAAGTAAATTTTTCCAGGCCTTAGCATTCTTGGGGAAACCCCTTTCAATATTGCTCCTAACAAGAACTTTCCAAGGATCATCCCCAGCTAAAGAGTTGAAGATCCATTTGGCAGCCAGGGAAATCCCTATGGTTTTAAGGTCCTTCAAACCCAGTTCCCCAAGGAGTTTGTCTGAATGACACCATTCCCATTTAACTGCATGGAGATTTCAATTTCATTTTCCATCTGACCAAAGATAGTTCCTTATAGTCTTTTGGATTTCTAAGATTTGCTAACTATTGAACATCTAGGCAGAGGAATAATTAATATTGTAGGATGAAAGAATTTTTTGATAGACTTGCACTCTACCAGGTATGGATAGAGATCTTTTGTGTCATTTATTCAACTTTTTAGTAATTTTCTCCTTAACCCAAAGCCACATATCTTTGAGAGAAGGTTCAACAAACAAGGGTATAGCTAGATATCTAACAATGTTGTGAGGCTGACTCCAGTGAAAATAAAATTTATTAAACCAGTTTGGAGGCTACTCATCCCAACCAAGACATATTGATTTGGTATGAGAGAGACGAGCCCCAGAAATAGTACAAAAAATTTTGAGTTTCTCTTGAAGAGCTTCAAAGTTATCTTCAGAAGATTCATGAAAAATGGTAGTATCATCCACAAACTGATAGTTAATAAGGTCATATCCATTAGGAAGGGAAATACCATTAATCGTTGAGGAAAGGGTGCAATCTCTAAGAATGTAGAACAAGGCATCCACAACAATAGAAAATAGAGAAGGAGACAAAGGACAACCTTGCCTTATGGATCAGGCTTTTTCAATTTCAACCACCACAAATAAAATAGCAAAATTCTTTAACCTACTCTTTTCTTTTTTAATTTCTACAAGCATTTTTGGATTCGGAGAAATAGAGAAAGATGGGAAAACAACCCCAGAATCCTTACCATATTCCTCGGCTTCATTTGAAGTAGCAATGTTAAACCTAACATTAACGTCGATGGCAGAGGAGGACTGAGCGAAGACTTTGGAAAAGGATTTGGGTTTCTCAGAATGGGATTCATGAGTGTTAATATTGGAGGCCTCAATAAGGATGTCAGATTCCATAGGAGTCCCCATTAATGGTGAGGGTATGTTAGTGGGTACGGCCTCTCTTGAGTGCCAGAGGGAAGAGAGAGGAGAAGACATATTCAAACCATCATAAAAGGAAGGAAAATACCTAGCATTTGATGAGGTCAGGAGATGAGCAGTGCAATTCCCAAGGTCGCCAGCAGAGCACTTTGATGGATCAGGCCATTAACTCACCTTTTACACAAAAATGGTATTTATATTCTAATCTCAAATCAATAAATATATTATTTTATAACCAACAAAACAATATTTAAATACTATTGACCTTTTAACTTCGGTCCAATTGTTTCTTAAATTTATCTTTGTATTTATAGAAACATATTTTTAATCTACATCCAATTTGCATTCTAGTATTAAAGATAAAATTATTAAACTTTCTAAAATGAAAAATAAATCTAGATATTTTTTAAATTCAATCCAACTATGCTAAATTTAGTTATCCAGATTTAAATCTTCATATTTTACTTTAATTTGTGTATTCAAATTTAAATTTTAAAAGAAGCATTAATAGAGTTTTTAGAATATATTTTAAAACATTATATTTAGAAAGATATTATTTTTCTATCTTAAATATATTGTGTATTATTGAGAAGTAATGGATATTTATTATTTATCTTATTTTAGATAGAAGACTTTCTTTATTGCAGTGTAATTTTACATAATGTTTTTATGTTTAGTTTATATACTTTCATTCCTAGTTCCAAAAAAATATAATTGTGTGTTTGTCTATATTGATCTCCTTTTTGTATTATTATATTTTTATGGTTATAAAATACACATTGTAAAATTATTAAAATTGCTAATTATTGCCTCTTAAATAAATTTTCAATAACTTCATTAATTTATCTCATCTAATCCCCATTCTAATATAAGGTTTTGTATGCAAATTACTCTACTTTTCCAAATTATCCTTTCTATATATGGAGTATAAAACACAATGCATACTCTAATAGCATGTATCTAAATTAGAGAGATGTAATTAACTAAAAAAATTAGATCATTGATAGCTCTATATCTTTCATGCATTTGCTCTAGTCAGAGATGCAGAGTATTATGCATATTTAAAGATCCAAGGTACCCTAGCCGTTTCCCCCTATCTCATGACATATAAGGACACAAGGTGTATTTTATGTTTATTAGCAACATATCCTTATGATTACCCTAATAGAAAACCCTTTCTCCACCACTTTAATCATTCAAAAAAAATATGGTGATAACTGAGAAAATTCCAACTCCCTGAAGTTCAGCGTGAGAAAAAATCCAGTCAATGGTTAGCCCTTACACCAAAAAAAGGTGCAAGGGTTATGCTGATAAAACAAAATATTTTACATATAAAAAGTGAAGATGAAAAATAATGAACTACAAGACCTTTTAGCTCAAATTTTAATGAATACAAGAAATTATCTTTTCAAATGTTATGCTTACTAACAACTGTAAATCCCGTAACTAGTTTGTGATCAAAAAATGATTGAAAACCCCACATATCCAGGAAATAGACAATAAAACCCCCGCTACCTACAACAGTAATATGCTACCAATCCCTGTAGAAAATCCCCAAAATTCAAAAAATTACAGCAGCACAAACAGCTACTAATCCTAACAACAAATCCCCGCTGTATCAAAAGTGGTCGATAGTGCTTGTGAAGAGGACGCTGGCCCAAAACTTCTGACTCTAAGAAAATGAAAGTGAGACTCAGAAGCAGATCCCCAAAACCTCTGGACATATGCTGAAAAGAACCATCAGACCCTTTGTATAACACACCAAAATTGGGAACATGGATCTGTAAAAATCTACCAGAAACAACTGCGAGACCTGAAACTATACAACCCAAAAGGCAGTAAAATTACTGACACATTTACCTTTAATAAATAGGGCAAAAATAGACTGGACAAAACATGGCATTCCACAAAAAAAATCACATATGATCAGCACCTAGGTTTGACCTTGCCATGGCAGTGGCATGGACACTTGTAGAGATGGCTGGAGGAAACTGATTCTGAAGAAGAAGGCAAGGAATGTGAGGCTGAGGAAGCTTGAACATCAAGAACTGCCAAACTGTCATCATTCAAAAAAGTAAGAATGACTGCCATGCTATGAAATAGACTATATGCGTCTGCTATGATAGTGGTGGGGATAAATTCCACTAGAGGGCTCATGCTTCTCCTAAAAGCTGCAGAATCCTTAATTGTGATGTCTAGCTGGAAAGAGTTGTAGAGTATCACAAATTCCAAGTTCCTATCCAACCAACTAGGAGGAAATAAACCCCTTACCTAAGCTTGGGAATCTCTAAGATTGTAATCCAAAATAGTCTTATGAATGGTTCCAGCGGTCACAAAGTAAGGATTTACCACCCTAACTATCATTTCTACAAATGGAATATAATCCTATGTGAGGTCATAAAAATTGGACAAGAAAATAGAAAGCACCTGAGAGTGAAGAATGTTGCATGGTGAGGAGTGGAACAAGACGTCTTCACCTATAACTATGCAAACCGCATCTAAAATAGCTTGAAGAATAACTTTGAATGTGACCCTCATGTGATGCTGAAGGTAGTCATCTGGAAAAGGGCAGTCCCACTCGAGACTTGGAATCCAAATCTGCTGGCTAAAGGGGAAATACTCCATTCTAGAAGAAAATGAAAACTGGAGAGACCCCTCATCTATAAACAAACCACAAACCCTTAGGAAGAGAGCTTCAGCCATGAAAAAACCAGATAGAGAACCGAGAAAAAATGGAGGACTCTATGCAGAGGGGAGAGGTTATATAGCCAGAACCACGAAGAGAGATGAGGAAAGATAAAAACACGCCCAGGCCCATGTGATAAGAGAGTCTGTACTGCACTTGTTGGCTTCACACCCAAGCTACAGAAAACCAAGGTACCATGTCAGCTAATAATACTAAATACTCTATGCCCACATGAGTGAAAACTTGATGCTACCCCGAGTATCTAGCCAGAATGCATGAAAAACTGTTGACGAATGCACACATAAGACTCTCCCAATGAAGGCCACATAAATGAAAATAAATGAGTCTTCCAACCCCTCCTATGAAAGAGGAGATACCAATCTATCTATGATGTCTCAGCACCCAAATGACCAAAAACCAATGTAGCCCCCACAACATATCATACATTTGTGCCGTCAAAAGTACAAACCCATATGTGACACTGCTTGCAAAATATACTTCCTAAACTGGCTAAATGATGTCATGACCTCAAAATCCAAAATATGCATGAGGAACAAAGGGCCAGCTAAGAGCCTAACACATAAAGTAGGTTGTAAACAAAATGTGTGCAAACTGTCAAGCCTCACCCCACTTAACGGGAATACACCATTTAGACATATGTGCAATGTGACAAAAACCACTGAAAATGATGAATACATACAAGCAAGAAGTCAAATTCTATGGCACTGAACGTCAAAAATGTGTAGCCTATCTCTCACATTTCCCTCAATCCACTAATTAAGGGCTCAAAACACCTTTACCTGGGAAATATCCCTACTAAACCATTCTACCCCTTTAACCATAATCAGAGCCTGAGCTAGGGTATCATACTCCCAAACAGTTGAGCCAAATTTTAGTTCGACTCCCTGGTTAGCTATCCAAGCTACTAGCCCATTTTATTCTCTGTAATAATGAGAAATCTTGTACTCTATGAACTGGAGAAGAAGATTCCTCGCATTATCCAAAATATAGTTGATCTCCCAATTTGGAGAAGCTTGGAGTGAAAGAGACAAAGTAATAATTTGAGAATCCCCTTCAATATGAATATGCTTAATTCCTTGGGAAACAACAGCAGACAACCCCAAAAACAAAGCCCTGGCCTCAACGATGTTGTTAGACCCAACTAGAATTTTAGAGCTGACTACACTGACTACTGCCAAATCTAAATCCCTAAGAACAAAACCAATTCTAGATTCCCCTGGGTTGCCCTTGGAGGCCCCATCAAAATTAAGCTTTATAAAGCCCTAGTCTAGAGGTATCCACTTAATATCCTTATGAATATCTATTTTAGTTTTTTTACCAAGGAGGACCCCTTTAAATGGGATAGTTATAGAGCTCCACTCATTAAGGATCCTAGAATCTTGTGAGGTGAATGTAGAAGAGAGGGATTTGAACCGAAAAGCATACAAATTCACCATTTCTAAGATTGATCTAACAACAGATTCACATACTTGGGTAGACGAACAGAACTCCTTCCTTAAAATCCTCTTATTTCTTTCCCACCATACGCTCCACATGACCACTGCTGGAATGACTCTCCAAGTGTGGCTGAAAAAAGAGTCTCGCTATAAAACTAGCCACTGCTCTAGAAGATGAGTTAGGGAGTCAGAAAAGGGACCTTGCCAACCCAATTTACCTAGAATACAATACCAAACCTCCTGTGCAAAAGAGAAGGAGGCAAACAAATGGTTAACATCTTCATAACTGGATTTGCATAGTACACAAAAAAATTTGTCCACAATCCCAAGTTTGTGAAGACAATCACTAATTAGGATTTTGCTGAGAATTGCCAACCAGAGAAAAGACCTTTCTTTAGGAAGCACAGTCGGGTGCCAACAAAACTTAAAAATCTGCTCCTACAGATGTATACCATGCTTATTCAAATGCTGATACCCCAGCTTGACCAAATAATTCCCGTTCAGAGTAGCTAACAAGATTAGTTTATCACTAGTGACGTTAACATATAATAACCTCTGATCCAACTCAATTTTAAGGAGCATGAATTGATCTTGAGGAATGTCAATTTGCAAAAAATCTCTCCAAACTGCCTTTCCTTCTAACGACGGAGTAGAAATCTCAAAATATTTTTTAACCTAATAGCCCCACACCTGCTAAAAGACATGTTTAGTTAAAGAGATAAGCCTGGAGTACTAGAAATAGGTGGCAGACCATTCCATGAGTCATCCCAAAAATATGCTTGATCTCCTGAATTAATGAACCATGAAAGGTGTGGAAGGATAACTTGGTGACAATTGGGAACAAATTTCCACATCATAGAACTAGAAGGAGGGTTCCTAATAGTGAAAATGTGATCAAGATCATCCGAGTCCAAATATTTAAGATGGATGATCCTTTCCCAAACAGAGCCTGGATGATCATATATTTTCCAAGTGAGTTTAGCCCCTAAACTTAAATTCCTTGAATTGATGTCATGAATTCCTACACCCCCCCATAATATTTAGGGAGTGAGAGATTATCCCATGAAACTAAAGGTATCTTCGAGGTCCCATCCAGATTTCCTCTCCACATAAAATATTTGAGGTTTCTTCTAATCTTATAAACAACTGCCTTCGGATCCCTTAACACAGACATAATATAGTTTGGGATAGAAGAAAGTACTAACTTAACAAGGAGAATCCTCCCTGGGAGTGAGATCCATCTGGCTTTCCAAGAGGCAATGTAGTTTGCAATGGAATTAAAAATATTATCCCATAAAGCAGCCCTGCAAGAACCTTGAAATAGGGGAATACCCAGGTACTTACTGGGGATAATATCCACATCAAGCCCTAACAGATTTAGGATAGCCTCTTGTGTCTCCTTAGGGACCTGGAAGAAAAATATCTTAAATTTTGAGATGTTAAGCTTTTTCCCCGATAGCTTACATTGAATTGGTAGAATATCTAGAATGACTTTTGCTTCCCTGACAGAGCCCTATGAATATAGTAGAGATTCGTCAACAAATAGGGTGTGGGTAACTGACAGGTGTGAGTTGAGCAAGGAGATGCCCTTTAACTCCCCTTGCACTTGTTTGAAACTAATAAGCCTACTGAGGCCTTCGGCCATGATATTGAAGAGGAATGGAGATAGAGAGTCTCCCTACCTAATATCGCGTGATGAAGAAAAGAAGCCGACTAGCCATTAATCAAAATTGAGAACTTAGCCCCCTTTATGCAAGCCATGATCCATTTAGAGTTAAACCCCATTTTTACCATAATCAATTTGAGAAAATCCCAATTAACTCTGTCGTAAGCTTTCATCATATCTAGTTTCAAAACCATAGCCTATAACCTCTGGACCTTGATCGAGTGAAGAACTTCATGAGCTATCATAGCCCCTTCCACTGTATCTTTCCCTGGGATGAAACCCCCTACTGGTTTGAAATAATCTTGAGGAGAATTTTCCCAAGACAGACTGAGATAGATTTAGTAATGATTTTATAAATCATGTTACACAAAGAAATAGGTCTATAATTAGCAAAATATCTAGGGTGAGGACCTTTAGGAATCAACATCATAAGAGTATTGCTAAAGGCTCTAAACATAGATGAATGTCTCCTAGACTCCTCTACTACCTCCCAAATATCCTCCTTCATAAATTCCTAGCATTGTTGGAAGAACAAAGGAGTAAGACCATCTGGGCCCGGGGCTTTATCAGCTTTCATGGCGAACACTAAGGACTTGATTTCCTCAATAGTGAAAGGGTGAAGCAGGAAATTATTGTCTACCTCTCAGACTAAAAATGGGATATATTACAAATCTGCCTAAGTTTGTTCTGAAAGATCATCTGAGGAATAAAGGAGATCATGAAAGAATCGGACTGCTTTCGCCTAGATATCATGCTCCGAGGAGAGAATGTTATTGTGAGCATAGTTGATTTGAAATATGGCCTTCTTTTGTCTTCTCACCTTAGTTGAAGCATGAAAAAAGCTTGTATTTCTATCTCCCTCTGACAACCAGAGTTCTCTTGACCTCTAACGCAAATAAACCTCTTCCCTAAGTAGTATTTCATCCATTTAGACATGCAATTTATTTTGAGATTCATAAACCTGCTAGTCTAGCCCATGGTGAAGGACGTGCTCATTCCAAAAATCCAATTGATGCTGAATATCCTGCTTTTCTAAAAAAATGTTCCCAAAAGTGTTCTGGTTCCAGTCCTTAATTTTGAATTTTAGGAAAGACAATTTCTTAAACATTAGAAACATCTTATACCCTTTTTCCACTAGACATTGCGACCATCATATTTGAAGGAGAGACAAAAAATCTGGGTCTCTAAACCACATGCACTCAATCTTAAACTAAGACTTAGGTTTGAAAGGTGTGTTTCCCATATCCACGTCCAAAGCCACCGCATAGTGATCCGAACTTGAAATATTGAGGATGTTAGATTTGGGGCACCCATGAGCCAGAATCCATTGGGAGTTATGAAGGAATATTTCTAGACGGGCTCCAACAAACTGAGGGTCCTTCCACCTATTAGACTAGGTGATCTTCCCCTGAGGCAGACAGAAATAAAAAAGAACATTACCTTAA
Organism: Thuja plicata; assembly: GCA_018584345.1. Classification (NCBI taxonomy): domain Eukaryota; kingdom Viridiplantae; phylum Streptophyta; class Pinopsida; order Cupressales; family Cupressaceae; genus Thuja; species Thuja plicata. The sequence goes on along the minus strand of MU228323.1, from coordinate 970,750 downwards.
ATAAAACGTTCAAAATCATGCGTGACTTTGAATGAAGGCCCTGCCCCCCCTAATTTTTTTTTATCTAACTCCCCCAATGTAGCATTGAAATATCCTCCTAAAATAATCTTAGAATCTCCAATGTGTGAGATGCTATTAGACAATGTATCCCATAAACATTATTTAGCAGAAACTAAAGCTGGGCCATATACATTGAATAAGTAGAACAAGATTGCAAAAATTGAGACCTCCGCCAAAATCTAATTAGACTCCAAGGTCCCCAACTTCCCTGAACACTTATGAGTCTTCCATAATATTGCTAGGCCACCTAAGGCTCCAGTAGAGGGGACATGAATGAACTCCCAACCCTTCCAAGATTCAAAAACTGAAAGACCTTTGTCATGAGATAGTTTAGTTTCTTTTAAAAGAGAAATATATTCCCTACTTATCAAGATTTGATCTCTAATAAGCTGGGATTTGTTAGGGGCATTTATGCCTCTAACATTCTAGGAGACCATCTTCATTGTAAACTAGAAGAGACTACCCTGATTCAACTATTTAGAAATTGAGATTGCAACATCCAGCTTTTACTTCTGAGGGATAGAAGTAAAAGGGAGTGTACTCTGGATCCCAACAGCAATTTCTACCTCTATCTTCTTACCCTTGAAAGGATGCCCCCTTGACTTCTGAGATGGACGGGAACAAATAATAATCTGAGAAGTTATTGCGTCTGACTAGATTATACCACATGGTGAAGGGGAGGAGATGGCAGTGTGAACTAGTTTAGATTTTCCCCCACTATCACCTTCTAATGGCCAATTTTTGAGCCCTTCACAGAGCATAAGATCTACCACTACGTCGATATCCACCTCTGATACTTTATCCACATCCAAATTTTCTTTCTGAGGAGGCGAGGAAAAAACAACCCGTTGAGGGGGGATGTGGCCCAGATTGCTGATACCACCCGAAATGTTTGGGTCCAAGTCTTGCAAGAACCTCGGCTTCAAATTTTCGTGGGCAGATGGTAGAGAAAAAGGTTCCCCTTCATCAAAACCTAGATCAATATCCACAGACCATTCTGGCTCATAATCCAAATCACGCCCTGCAATCTCAGAGTTGTTCCAAAGCCACAAATCAAGCTTTGACTCATGAGAAATAGGAATAGAAGGGATCTTGAGTGCGGCTAGGCAGGGCTCAGCCAAGAGATCAGAAGAGCTAGGAATCTGAGATAGAATTTTCTCATCCCCTAAGATAGACTCAGCTAACAGGGGAGAATGCGTGGCCTAAAGCCCATCATCCCCCAGCCCTAAGGGAAGAGGGACATCCTGCCTGTAGAATTGATTCTGATTAACTTGAGGACTCCCTACATCTTGGAAATCATTCCACAGAGACTGACCCAATGACAGAGCAGGATCGACTAAAGCCAGGGAAAAATATTGCCATGAATCAAGAAGAGGCCCTAGTTTTGATGGGCAGAGCAGGGCTACATGTGGAGCCGAGTCCCCCAAGAAGAAATATGGAAGAGGGAGGCAGTCCTGGCCTCCTAAGATTTGAGCACAGAAATCCAAAGGTGAAGAGCATAGATCCTGACACACTCTAATGCAATTTCTATCTCCCACTTGGCAAAGAGAATCCATATGGGCAAGGGTATCCATCATAAGCGTAATCAGGGCTGAATTATCAAGGACGATGGATTGTTGAATAGGGCCAAATTTTGATTCAACACAAAGCATTTGGGGCCATTTGGTAGAGACATCTTTAAGGAGACAACAACAAGAGGGAGCTCGACAATCATCGAGAGAAACCCAATCATGACGAATAAAGATGCCTATCTTGTTAGCCAAAACCTCCAAAATTTTAGGCTACCAAAATTCAAGTGGAAGGGCGGGGAGAGATATCTAGAAGGGAAATAACCTAACATGGGCCCGCTGAGGCTGGAAATGGGGAGACCAAAGTTGAGTATGGAGTCCCCATCCCCTAAAAAACCTCCCGTTACGCTTATGAATTTGATCTCGACTAGCTTGATTATCAAATATAGCAATGAAAAACCCCTTACCAGAATCTATCATAAAGGCATTTTGTAACCCTGACCACTTCTTGGAAGCTCGTTTATATAATTCAAAGCTAGTAGGAGAAAATTTCCAAATCTTACTAATGATTGCCCTAGACCTCAAACCTAGGATAGATGATGAAAACATGTGCTCAGGGATGAAGACTCTTTTTAAAACCTCATGCCCACTATCGTGATCTTCAGGAAAAACCTTCAGATCCAACTTATTCTGCGATTCCAACCTATTCGACGGATCCAACCGATTCGACAGATTGAAGGGAGCTGCCTTTGGAATGTGGTCTGCTAAGGGATACCCATCTACTATGTTTGGAGAATATTCTCTACTCAGATCCCCCAGACAAGATGGTGATATCAAACCACAAATATCAAACCTCACTGTCTTATCCAGAATCCTCCTTTGCCTATTATTTTTTCAAAAATGACCTGTTCCTTTGAAGGGAGGCCTCTGTGGGAAAATTCGATGTCACCATTGACTCTAGCCAGACTTTTTATAAGATTTATCCTTCCATGTTCCTGACTGGAAAACCCCTGTGGCCGATTATGACTTGGAAAAATGGGCCTAGATTCATCCACCCAATTTCCTGAGAAAAAAACCCACAGCGGGGAGTGCAAGGGTTTAGAAATTGTCTTACTCAAGATCTTTTTCCTTAGGGTATTTGGTAGAGTCCACTCTTTCACAATAGTCCAACATTTTCCTAAAACGTTACTCCCCCCCAAACCGCTTCCCCCAACTTGCAGATTGCTCCAAAAATCTGGGTGAAAACTTGGTCACGCGATCTCCATTAGCAATTACAGAGCTCATTTTCTTGTCAGAAGTGAATCATAAATCAACATATATTAAAAAACCTTAAATTTAGTATTTTTCTAAATTAGTAATAAAAACTATTCAACATAATCTTGTTTTATTATGATAATGTTTACAATTTTTAATATTCACATTTAATACAATTTTATGTTAAAAATAAAACTTAAATTAATATAAGAAAATATAAACTATTTTAAAAATTTATATAAAAATACTTAAAAACTTAAAAACTATCTTATATTTTCAAAATATTGTTTATCATTTGTATTTTTTATTAAATTTTCATTCTCCTAAAGTTTTAAGTTTAATAAGAAAATAAAAACTATTTTAAAAATTCATATCTTGAAATATTTTAAAACTTAAAAATTATTTTATATTTTCAAAAAAGTGTTTATACAAATTTAGTTTTATGAAGAGTGTTATAGATATAACATTTTAGTCAACTAATAAATTTATAAGTTGTAAGCAATGACATAGACCATCAAATTCAAAGTCTGCCTTCAACAATAACTAAAGGTCTCTAGATTAGGTTTGACTACAACTCCTAATGATGAATGACACATAGCCTAATCAAGAACTAAATGAAATAGCTCTTTACATAGACACTCTAATATAATTATAGAAAATGAAAAACTTATTTTCCCTCATTATCATGTTGCATATTTTCAATTTACCCCCTTTCAATTTAAAAGCCACACCAAACAAATTAAAATTTACCCACTTTTCTTTTAAAAATTCACACTAAACAATTCAAGCTATTCAACTTTATAGTGAAAAGATAATCATTTGTGTAATTATTTTTCCCCTTTACTCTGTCGCTAGAAATTTTCAATTTACCTCCCCTTTATAGTGAAAATTCAAGCAGTTGTATGATCAACATATGATATTTGCATTCAAACCAAATTAATAACTAGCGCTTGCACCAAAAAGGTGCAAGGGTTACGCCGATAGGAAATTATATGTAGGTTGATATATTAGAGAGAATAATTTGATATATGAATAGAACATAAATTGTTTTAATTTAAAATAGTTTATGTACAAAATTCTATTTTTATACAATATTAACAAGACATATATGCTAATTTAGGTAGAATAACAATAACAAGGGCATAGGAGGAACGATTGCCCATGATGGTTTCTGTTGCTGCCGTCTCCCGCCCAAGGGGAATTTCAATACGACCTTGGCTATCGCTTCTCGCCTTGGACCTGTTGGGTCGGTCGATGCCTCTGTTGGGGGAGAGCCTTTTGCAGGGGCTACATTTGCTTCCGCGCTTAGGGTTGCTGCTACTTCTGGCGCTGTTGGTGTCACCCTGGCTGCTGATGGGGTTGTTACTTGTGGCGTGGGGGAGTCTTCTGAGTAGGCTAGCCCTGGACCGCAGCAGCGGCTGCCTACTGGATTGGCGTCGTATGCAGATGTGGTGGCCTTTGAGGCACACATTCATGGTGCCAGGTCTTCTACTCCTATCGCTGGGAAAGGGGGCCTTAGGTCCCATCCTACTAGAGTGACACCTGTATCTGTTAGAGACTCCATCGTGGTAAAATTGAAACCAGAAATTGGGGATGAAATCATTTCAAATGCAGAGGATTTTTTTCCTAATGCGGCCATCTTCAGATTTAGGAGTTTTTGCCCCTCTTTGGTAGACTTGCATGCTTGGATTTCCAAGCATTGCGAACCTCTCATATCTGATTATGTTCAGATATACCCTGCGACTTAAGGGTTTTTTTATTGCAAAGTTTGGGAATGCTGCAGATAGGAAGATCATTATGTGTGATTGGTGCTTCACTTGGGAGGATGAATCTTTCCCCCTTATGGGAAAACCCTGGCATAAGGATTTTGATCCTCTCACTGAGTCTTTTAGAAAAACACCCATTTGGGTGAGACTCCCGCATCTCCCCTTGCATTTTTGGATGGACTCTGTTCTGAAAGCTGTTGGGGAGGCCATTGGGGATTTTTAGATGGTTGATTCGGGCACCTTTGACGTTATTCATCCGACATATGCTCGCATCCTTGTGGAAGTTGATGCTTTTAAGGGTCTTCCGGAGAAGGTTACTCCGGTTTCTCCTTTCGGCCCCTGGATCCAGACTTTGGATTGTGAGGGTATTTCATTTCGTTGCAGGATCTGCCACATGACAGGACATGTGGTTGCTTGGTGTTCATCAGAGAGGACTAAAATGAAGAAATCGCCTTCGTGGTGGATAGGGGCTTCGGACCAACATCATTCAGTTTATAAAGCATCTACGGATGTTGTTGCTCTTGTTGCTAACTTGGTTCAGGAGGGTGACATAGCCCTTTTAGGGGTAGCTAATACTGCTTCTATTAGGGATGTTGTTGTCTCTGGTTCTGCTGACCAGTTAGCCGGTGCTGGGGGCTCTGTTGTCCCTGCTCCTCCATGTGGGGATCAAGGGTGTGGTGGTGTCTCTGCCCCTGCTAGTGTGGCCAGCGCTGCTGCGATGGTGGGGGATGGATGCATAACTGTTAAAGGAAACAAATCAAAGTCGTCCATGCCCTCCTTTGATATGCACTTACGATCACACAAGGGCGTGCCTAAAGGTAAATCTTGATTGGCCTTTGTTAGTGGTCTGTTGGCCTTTGGTTGGGAACTTTCTGTTTGTTCCCTTGGGTTGGGGAGGTGTTGTTTTCTCTTCCTCTCACTGTTTAGGGTTCTAGGGTCCCTTCAAAACCAGCTTCTGTGGCCATGTGTTGGCCTGTTTTGTTTTTAGGTTCTGTCTCTCTTAGCTGGGCTTTATTTTTGATCTTTCACTTTGTATCGGGTTTCAGGAACCCTTCAAAACCTGTGTTCCTTAATAAAAAACAAGACATATATGCTGAAATCCATGAATATTATAATATTGTATCCATATCAAAACATAAAATTTTGGTTCAAACTTTGAACAATATAAGAAATTATACAATTTATTTGGATTTGATTTTTGTAAAGGTGTGATAGATCAGTTCCCTTCTTTCTATTTTTTTCTTTCACCAAAAGTTACAAGCCATTGAAATTTATTCATAATGAAAAAAGAGTACACAAATGCTAAGCAAAAGATGGAAAACTCAAAATGAGTCACCCTACCACTCACTATTCTTACGATTGAGAATACAATTTTCACCCTTTATTTACAAATTCTTCTAATACATTTTATTGTCATTTGATAGATGCTTAATTAAATATTTAAAAATATAAGAATTACCATATGACATATATAAGTAAATTTTAAAAATTTATATATTAACTATTATATATCTCTATGTATTTATACTATACATTTTATTATATTTGAATATATTTTAACTTTTAATATAAAAAAAAATTGTTGTGGACATACTCATTGCAACCTCTTACAACTAAAGTGATTCAATGCAAGAGGTAATAAATAATAGATGAATTGGTGAGTTCATCATCAATTTAATAGAAATGGGTTACTAAAACACATTTAAGTTAATGTTGTGCAAGTATTGTACATTCAACAAAATTTCTCATGTACTTAATTTAAAATTCTTGTGATAAATTAAACAATATTTTATTTTAAAATTAATATTTATTAATTTTTTTTTTAAAAACTAATTTTAATAATATTTAATATTGTGAAATTAAGAATCATATAATAATAAATTATGATTACTTAATTAATATATTTATTGAAATAAAATTTAAAGTACCCATAACATAAATATTTATTGTAAATTTGAATTTATTTTTATCTATTTGTTTAATATTTTGATTATTTTACTATAAAATATTACTCTAAGTAATTTATTTTTATAAATATTTATTTATTTAAAATTTAAATATAAATTAAAAGAAACTATAATAAGAAATTTATGTTCAATTTTTAAAATATTTCTCTCCAACTAGTGTCTCCCTCTCTTCCAACCCTTACCCTTAAATTTGATTTCTTATAATTAACTAAAATTGTATTGTATTAAATTAAATTTATTTATCTTGAAAAAAAATAATATGAATTTATGAAATGCTACTGGCATATATATATATATATATATATATATATATATATATATATATATATTCCATTTTTCCTTTTCAATTTAAATGTATTATTAAAATCTTCTCATAATTTAAATTATTAAACATTAAAATAAATTGATAAAAAAACTTAATAAAAATTCAATATGAGAAATAAAAATATTTATTTATATGTATATTTTAACAAACAAATTTAAGAAATGCAAAGTCTAAATTTAATATTAAAAGAGAATATTAATAAGTTTTAAGAAAACAAAATATTTTTATAATAATTAAAATAAGG
>MU228323.1:912244-963576 GCA_018584345.1 Thuja plicata | reverse complement strand
ATATATATATATAAGTAAACATTTAGAAAATTAACTTAATTTTTTACAGAAATTTAATTTTTTATTTATTTATTAATATTTAATTTAATATTTATTTTAATTTTGGGTATACAAATGTTTCTCTAGAATATATCATTTTTTAAATATTGTGAGTTATATCATTTATGTTTTTCAATATTATGAATTAATTCTTGACCATTCTATTATTGTCATTAACTTGTTTAAGGTTGTATATATTTTTGGAGTTTCACTAAACAAAGTGTACTTCTTACTCTAACACAATACCATATCAATCTTAAGGTCTTAAGAAATAGACATAAAATCATCACCTATCTTAATGTGTTTGAAAAAATAAACATAATATCTAAGAAAAAGCACATTTCGCAAAGAAATTACTCTTGGGTCTACACATTTTGAAATTCAAATAGATAACAATTTACATTAATAGTGAATCATTTTATTAAAATTTGTTGTGTAAATATTAAATAAATACGAATTATTTGAAAGCAATAGTAATATTTTAATAGTCATATTTTTGGTTGCTCATGGGATAATATAGAACACACGGTGAATAAAATTGTCATAGTTGATAATAATGAAAATCGTAATTGATGAAAAGGTTAATAGAGCACATATTCTTAATAAAAATAATGAAAAATCATTTTTAAACATTTTCATCTCCATTTTGGTTTGTAACTAAAATCATAGTTGTTCAGGTGTGTTTACACCCAAATTAAGAGGGCTCTCCTCAACGTTTTCAGTCATCCCTTGCATTCTTTTGTTTCTTTCATGTTTGGGAATGTTGAGATTTTTTGCAGCTTCGACCAAAGATTCATTACGTCTCATTAATGAGCAAGTGTAGGCATGATCTGTCTCAGCCAAACAAATTTATATGTCTTTCAAGATTGGGCGTGTAGTGTAGGAAGCATGCAACAAGAGCTTCTTGGGATGTGTGCCCCACTACTTACCAGCAACATGGTAATCATTTTTTTTTCATATAGGGAAATCTACTCTAAAATTAAATCAAGAATGTATATGTATATTATTAGAATTTAATTTATATGTAACAAACTATTAAAATTCAAAATCCAAAATCGAGAATTCTCTATGAAAAATTAAAATGTGTACAGAAAAATGGTCTTAATGGGAGTACTGATGTTCTGAAGAGGAGAGTTGGTGGATATGCTGAAATTGTACAGACTAGTAATGGTGGGTTGACGAACTGTCATTATGCAAGAAGAAATAGATGGAAACAGAATTCTAAACAAATTACATTTGATTTGCAGAAAAAAAAATAGATTACATTTGATTTGCAGAAAAAATATGATATTAGTGGTAGTCTTGATTATGCCAGTATAATGCGAGGTTCTGTTTGGGATTACAAGACATAGAGCAATGTGGAAAAATCTAGGGTCACATGTGTTCTTGTCGATTCTGGCCCTAACGATGATTCAGTATTCGCCACATGAAAATTATTTATTCATAAAAGGGCATTATTCATTCATAGAAGGACCATGATGGTGATTTGGTAGTTGATTTGGCTACGGTTTCACCTAGTCTTTCCAAAAAAAAAAGCTGCAAGGTAAGAATGTAAAACAAAGGGTCACAAATGGGTTACAAATTCACAGTGATTCAAAGAAACTAAAAAATACAAACATTGACGATTTGCATAGGCATTGTGTTCCACAAGCAACTTCGGTTATTTTTCATTCGCCGATTTTGTTTAAGACTTGACAAATTTACGGTAACGCCATTTCAACAAATCATTTTTCTGTGGTCTTGCAATTATAACATTCCATGAGACGACGTCTTTTGAAGCATTCTGTAAACAAATCATACCGTATTTTGCCCACAGTTCCACATTTTCTATCGGCAATTTTGCTTGAGACGTCTTTCTGACCACGATGCCCACAATTTTGTCTCAGATGTTTTTCCGATTAGTTTTCTTTTTTACGATGCCTGATTATTTTGCGTTAGACAAATATCCGATCACATGTTTCTCCCCATAAAAAGCCTATCGGCTAAATATGTAACTTATTTTTATCCAAATCATAATAAAGATTACCGATTACATTGATATTTTGATTTCGCCGTTTGCAATGAAAGGGAACATTAGTGTTTTATACAATCAATTTTAAATGTTTATTATATTATGATTTTCCTTTGCTTTAATAATAGTAGGTGATGTATGATACTTTTATATATATTTAAACTCAATGAATCTTGAAAGGTCCTTCATTGAACATATTCAATATAATCTTATACTTTTCTTTTAACAGATTTATGAACTATTTTTGACATTAAAATTGGTTTTCATTTTTTTTAAACTTTTTTTTTTCTATGACTTTTGTAAATGGAAGTCTTTTTTTTCAAACCAAACATTTCAAAATAGTTAAAATGTTCTCTTAAAAGTAATCATATAAGCATTTTTTAAAATGAATTTTTCAAATGGAGGAACCTGTCAATTCCACCTACTGAAATAATAATAGTTATTGGTTCAACTCAATCTTCACCATGTCAGATGTTTCACTTTCATGAATCGTTATTGATGGATTTGAGCTCTCAGAATTGGAGAATTCAATTCATATTTACCTATAGTTGTAGCACATGTATTACTGACCATTTGAGGAGAACGTACAATTAAATTATAATATTGTATGTTTTGTAGATATGGTTTTTTGATTGGCTATAAAGATGATTTAGACTGGTTTTCAAACCAATTAAGATTGTTTCTTTTGGTGTTCTTGTTTGAAATTACCTTGTGTACTACAATATAATTAAGCCGATAGGGTTACTCCCGGGGAGATGCCCGTCGGGATTTTCAGACATTCCGGCAGTCTTACGCCGGTAAACAAGCGAACGACACCGGAAATTCGTGAAACCTGGGCAGTGTTAATAGGCAATGTTTATTTGGTCGGATCCACCCTCTAGCTAGCATCTCCATGTTTGAATCCTCTCCGATGAAAAAGGGAAGCCCCACGTGGCTATTCCCTTCAGTCTTCTCCGTTTTGATAGCTCGCGCTCAGGGATTTTCGCAGCTAAAATCTGCTTGTGTTTCCGCTTTTTCTGCTGTGAAGTTCTGCTGATTTCGTCTGCCATGGGCCAAATTCATTATCAGAATAGAAAATCTTTTGTTTTTATTTTCCCGTTACGTTTGTTTGAATGCTAAAATGAAGCAAATATATTCACAACAATAATATAAGTGTTGACTTCCACCGGGAAAACATCGATTCTCACTCGGATAAAAAAAATGGCGGAAGAGTTACTGATCGCCCTCCGCTAAGCCTACGCAAGGTCGCCGCTGCATTGACATCTGAAATTGGCGGGGAGTATCTGTGGTTGTTAACCCTTAACTGTTCAAATAATTTTTTAATGGTTTGTATTATTCCATTTTCACATTTAGCAATTACAATTTTAAAAAACAACTTTGAAAAGCTTTGACAAAAATCACTACCCTTTTCACTCTGTATGCTCAGGAATGGGAGATATGTAAATATTTGAAAGGACTCTCATTCAATGCTTATTTGTGGATGGGCTACTACCAAGGGATATATAGAATCAAATGTCTATAAACATCAAACAATTAATAACATAACCGAATCTAATAACCATTTCACTTATTTACTAATATTTTATTAAACTTTAGAATAATTTTGCTTTTAAGTTAAAAATATTTTATGTATTTATATTAGTTATTAAAAACTAATTAATTTATAAAAATTAAAAGATTAGTTTGGAAGAAAAATATTTATGAAAATAATTTTAACATAATATAATATTATAAAATTGTATAATGAAAATATAAATATTTTATACTATTTAAAAAAAATCAATCATTCAAATCAAATATAGCTAAAAAATTAATTTTAACCAAACAATTATCAAATGACAAAAAATTGTGTTAGATGAAATTGTAAATAAATAAAGGGTAAAAAGTAGTGAGTCCAAAGGTGAAAAGTTGATACATGGAATATAAATTATACAAATAATTTACATATCTTCTAATAATTTATATAGTTTTAAAATATTTCAATTGGATTGGTGAATCCACAAGGGAAAAGTTGTAGAGTGAAAAAGGAGCACATTGCCAAATATTATGAATTGAAAAGGTTTCCTTTCTAAAATAAATCTTGGGTTAGAGTTGAGGTTAGTGTTAGGGTCTCAAATAGGGTTAGAGTTAGTGTTAGGATTCAAGCATAAGATTACATTCTAGATTAAAGCTTGAGGTTCGAATTAAAGCTTGAGGTTCGAATTAAACGACACCATAAATTCGTGAAACCCGGGCAGTGTTAATTATCGGCTTAAATATCATGCATTTGAAATGTGGGCTCCCTATCTTCATATAGCTGGGTCGAAAGTAGTTGGCTGCCCTCGCCTGTTGTTCTGTATGCTTCCTGCGGCTACGTTAGGGATTCGTGTCAACTTTCTCCAGCCAAATGATTCACAGGTGTCAACACATAGCTCGCATCCTTGCAAGGAAATGAAATTGGAGGATGTCAAGCCAGCATCCTTCCCGCCTGTGCCAAAATGGGAGCTCTGAAATGAAATTGGACGATGACAAGCCAGCATCCTTCCCGCCTATGCTAAAATGGGAGCTCTAAAACATGGAATGGACATCCATCAAAATATCGTGGAAGGGGGATGTTCGATAGATATTACAGTTGGAAAGGCTCTGTTAGAAATGTATGGAAATTATGGAAGCACAGACAAGATTTGTGAACTGTTTGACAAAAAGCCTCAAAGAAACATGCTTTCACGGAATGCAAGAATAGGATACGCACAAGATGGACTTTGCACAGGTGCTTTCAAAACCTTTGAATTGATAAAGCACTCTGGAACATATCCTACCTTTATAATCTTTATTTTGTGTTCGATATGTTCAAGCCAACTCTTCATTTGCTACTACATTGATCATTTCATTAGGTTGATGTTCCCATTTCACTAAGTGTTCCATGTAGATTTTGTTCCTTGTTTTCTTCTTCACCCTTGAATCCAAAATCTTCTCCACTTGTGGCTTAGCTTGGACAGGTACTCTACATTCTTCCACATCCTTAGTCACCTCTATAATATTCTCTCCCTTGTCTATTTCTGGCCCCTTGTACTAAATCAAGTCCTTCACATTGAAAATGGGAGAAATGGACATATCCTTTTGTAGATTTATCTTGTAGGCATTGGAGCCATACTTAGCTAACACCTTACATGGTCCAATCCTCTTCATCTATAGTTTTCTTGGTATACCCTTATGTAGCCTATCTTTGTTCAAGAATATCATCACCAAGTCTCCTACTTGAAATTGTAAGTCTCTTCTCCCTTAATCCTTCTTAGTTTTCAATTTCTTATTAGCCTATATTAATGTCTTCTTCACTTGCTCATGAACCTCTCTCATTGGCTGAGAAAAATCATTTGCATGACCATTGATCTCTTCATAACCATTTAGGTTTCCAAGCTCAAGAACACCTCTTGGATGTAATCCATATACAATTTCAAATGTACTCTTACCATTATTCCTATTTGTGCTATCATTATAGGCAAATTATACATGTGGAATAACTTGTTCCCATCCTTTCCCATACTCTTGACAGGGAAACATCTTAGCAAGTTTCCAAGTACCGTATTTATTACCTCTATTTGAACATCTATTTGAGGACGATATGAAGAGCAATGAGACAAGTTAGTTCCTAGCCTTTTCTAGAGGGTTTTCCAAAAGTTCCCTGCATAAACTTCAGATCTCTGTCTACAACTATTCCCATTGGAAAGCCATGTATCCTTACTATCTCCTTGAAGAAAAGGTAAGCAATATGACTGGCATCATGTGTTTTTTACATGGGATGAAATGACTCATCTTACTGAATCTGTCGACTACCACAAAGAAATTGTCCAAACAAGTTGGTGTCCTAGATAGCCCTACTATGAAATCCATACTTATTCACTCCCAAGATCTATTTGGGATAGGAAATGGTTGATAAAGACCTTCATTTGATGATGTTCCCTTTTCCTTCTGACATACTCGACATTGCTCAACATACCTCCTTATATCTTTCTACATTTTGGGCCACCAATGGAATCTCTCCACTAGGTCTACTGTCTTGTTTAACCAAGAATTTCCACTTAACCTACCATTTTTCTTCTCTTGGATGAGGTTCTCCCTGATGGAACACATATTTGTTTCCCTTTGAACAATAAATCATTATGTAAGGTATAGTCTGCATATTCACTATGAAAGTGATTTTCAAAATCAGTACACGTCTTAAAAATCTTTGATAACTATGCATATCCTTCATAAATATCCTTGAATCCTTCAACCCCTGTGATTTTTTACTATATCTCTTGGATGGTAAGTAATCTCCTGCTAAGTCCATCTGCAACCTTGTTGTTTACCCCCTTCTTATGTTTGATTGTAAGAGTGTATGATTACAGAAACTCCAACCACTTTCTATGCCTCAAACTAAGCTTCTCCTATGTATTAATGTAGCTTAAGGCCTAGTTTTCAGTGTATACCACAAGTTATTTTGGCAGAAAATAGTGCCTTCACTTCTGAAGAGCTTGCACCAATGCATAAATCTCTAGATCATAGGATCTTGACTTTACTTCATTAAGCCTCTCACTAAAGAAGGCTACTAGTCTTCCTTCTTGACTTAGGACTCCACCCACTGCTATATTGCTAGCATCACATTCTACAATGACTAACTTATCAAAACTTGGAAAAAATAGTATTGGTTGGTTTTCCACTTTTTTCTTCAATCTCTCAAACCCTTCATTGGCTTCCTTGGTCCATAAAAACTTCAAGTTGAGTCCTCCTTTGATGGTGTGAAGGACAGGTGCACAAATTTCACTAAATCTTCTAACAAACTTCATATAGAATTAGGCTAACAAATAGAATTTTTCGACTTCATTCCCTGTCTTAGGAGTAGACCAACTCAAAATGGATTCAAAATTACTCTTATTCATCTTCAAGTCACCTGGGGATACTACAAATCCTAGTTAGATTAGTTCTTATTTCATAAACTCACTCTTTTCAAGATTTATGGTGAGCTTCTCTTCTTGTAGCTTTTTCAACACAAGTTCTAAGTGCTTCATGTGCTCTTCTTTTGTTTTGCTAAAGATGAGGATATCATCTAGGTATACTAGAACAAATGACCCTATATAATCATTTTGGACTTCATTCATGACACTCATAAAAGTACTAGGTACATTTGTAAGCCCAAAGGGAATTACTCACCCATCATCCTCTTTCATTCTAATATGATAGTATCCACTTTTTAAATCAATATTTGAGAAGCACTTATCACCCCCTAAGCAATCCATTGAATATTCTATTGTAGGAATAGGAAATCTGTATCTAATAGTTATCCTATTTATTTCCCTAGAATAAATACACATCCTCCACTTACCTCCTTTTGTAGGAGGAAAGACCACTAGTATAGAACATGGGCATATACTCTTTCTGATCATTCCTTGGTCCAATAGCTCTTGAAATTGCCTTGCAATCTCTTTGTTCTATTCTGGTGTCATCTTGTAGGAAGCCTTGTTAGGCAATGATGCCCCTAGCACAAAGTCAATTTGGTGACTGGTTTCTCTTTTTGGTGGTAGTTTAGTTGGTGTCCCTTCACATAAGATGTCCTTAAACTAATATAACAATTGATATACTTCTTTAGGCATAAGTGTTTGTTTAGGTGTCTCTTCCTCCTTTGGTTTCACCAAGATTGCATACCCAATTCCTTCTTCCTCCTTCATATCCTTTAGGAATTATTTCCAACTCATTAGAAGAGTATTAGAGTCCATCTTCTCCACTGTTTCTTCCTCTATCAAAGACTATATCTTATAAGTTACTCCGTTCTTCTTGAATGAGCACTTATTCTCCTTGTCATGGTGAACTGCCTCCCTATCATATTTTCATGGTCTTCTAAGCAACATATGACATGCATCCATTGGTAGCACATCACAAAGTATCTTGTATTGATACTTACCAATATTAAACTCAACCCACACTTGTTCATTAATAGTATATTGTGTCCCTTATTCAACCAAGTTACTTTGTAAGGACACACATGAGGTATCTTAGTCAATTTTATCTTTTGTACTGCTTCATCTTAGATCACATTATCAGTAGATGTGGAGTCTAGTATAACTCTGCATACTTTTCCAAGAATCTTACACTTGATGCTAAAAAGAGCCCTTATTTGTTTGTGTTCATCTCTGGTAGGTTCTTTGATCAAAATCCTCTGAAGCATGAGGTTCTCTCCCTTTTCTAAATCCAAACTTATCTTTGATTGTTTGGTCATGTCTTATTCTTGAACATATGCAATCTTCTTTTCACCTTGAGAAGTTGTTGGCTTATCTGGACACCTATAGTTAGGGTGACCCAACTAGCCACAATTATAACACTTCATTGAATAAAAATGTGATCTTCTTCCAACCCCGCCTGATCTACCTCTTCCAACACTATGAAAACCTCTTCCTCTATCATATCCTCCTCTATTATTTGACTCATGGTTTTGTTCAACAAACTTAGAGTCTCCTTGGCTTCTGTTCTCATTTCTCCTTTCACTAGATCAACCACTATGACCTCCTCTAGAATATCTACCTCTTCCTCTACCCCTAGAGTTTGAATCTTGTTTCTTTCTAATTTTTTATTCCACCTTAAGGGCCATTTGGAAATACCCATGGATATAAGTTAAGGTAAAGAGGCTCAAATCTTCTTGTATTTTCCAGCTAAATCCATTGAGATACCTCAAAACTTTAATGCTTTCTACCTCTTACACTCAGGACCGAAGGAATAACTTTTGGAATTCTTCAGTGTGGGATGCCACATCTAAATCTTTTTGTCTGAGATTATGTCTCCTTTTGTGTAGTAGGATATCATAATCCTCTGGTAAATAGTTTTCCTTCACCTTAGCCACAATAGCTTCATGATTTTCTATTGGCTTCTTCCCTTCCCTTTCTCTTTCCTCCTGCAAGAACTTCCACCAAGTTAATGCTTTTCCTCTTAGCCTTGATTTGGATATCTTCACCTTTTGTTCCTATATGATACCATCACGTTCAAAATGGTTTTCCATACCCTCAATCCATTCCATCACTAACTCTGCATCCATTCTGCCAGATAATATAGGAATGCCTTCTAGTGTTTTTCCATTTAATGCCTTGAGGGCTTTGAGGAAAGGTTCCTCTCGTAATGGAGGGTCTGGTTTGAGTTCTACCTCCTCTTCAAATTGACCTTTTCCTTTGTCTTTATCATCCCCTAACTGTTCTTTCATCTTGCTTGAAGTATCTGCAACATTTTCTAGATTATGCTTCATCTCCTCCATAGCTTCTTGTAGAAGTCTATTCTTGACTTGTTTCTCTGACAAGTCCCTTTCCAATTCAGCATTGGTTACCATGGTTCTTTCTCCAATGGATTCACTTCCTTTTGTCATACACTATCCACTTCCCAAGCCTTTCAATGGCTTTGATACCACTTTGATGGGGAGCTCTAACCACAAGAGTACTCTTTCTCTAACTAAGACCCTTTCTTTGGTCTTCCTAGTGTATCTTTATCTACCCTATTTAGATTACAATTCTCTGTTCCTTTACTTCCCTTAGAACTCTCCACCAACTTCAATTCACTCTCCTATCCTTCTCAATCCAACTATGCCCCCATAGGCTCCATTTGGCCAATTTTCTCCCAATCTATTCTTGGCAATAGGGCATAGGAATCATTACCACTCCTAGGTTACTTTTCACCAATTTTGATCCACATGGATGGATTATTTCAAATATTTCTAGTCGAGTTCTTACTTTTCAATATTTTAGGCCTTGTAGCCTTTTTAGCCCAATAAGCCCTCAAAGAAACTCAATTCTTGATTTTTTTCAAAACTTCCCATAGCAACCCACTGAACTAACAGTGGATTATTTCTAATACCACCCTAGGCTCAAGTATTTTCTATGGTTTAGGTCTTCAAACTGTGTGTACATAGAACTTCTAGAAAACACCTATTTTCTTGGGTTTTTAGGGCATGTGAACCAGTCTGGGTTCTTTTTGTTAATTAGGTGATCAAATCAACTCCTCCACCCTCCACCTTGTATTAACTTATCAAGGAAACATGACCCTCCATGCTCCAACCTTTTATTCACACAAACCAATCCATCTAGCAACTTTTCATGCTACTGTTATATTCAAGCTCCTAACTAGAATGCCTTTGTACTCATCTAGGGCTTGATAAAAAAATTATCTCCCCTACACACAATGACTCACCACACCATATTTACATTATTTAAAAGGTCCCCTACTTGATTACAGGTGGCCATGTAATTTCAACAATGGGAACTCAAGTGGGGTTCATTTTTACGAGACTGGCTCTGAACCAGGTAGCAAACTAGTGAAACTTAAGGAATTTACAAATGATAAACAAAAGTAATAAAAAAAACCCATGCCACAAAGATTAATTAAATAAGAATAATTAAAGTCTCAATTCATTAAATCAATCCTTTCAATCCATTCAATGACTAGATGAGGGCTCTGCCACAAAACATAGTTCAAAATCTTTGCTTCCCAGAACACAGTCTGTACACTAACACTTCCAACCCTTAGATTAGGGTTTGTCTGGGTTTATATAGCCTATTCCCACATGTTTGGACCCCTAATTTGGGATTATAACACCATTAAATCCCTTTCCTAATTTTTAGTAAATGTTGTCATGTGACAACTTTGTAAAGTTGCAAAGTTGTCATGAGCAACTTTTACAACTTTTTGCGATTTTGCAAATCTCTTATCCTCACATGCACAACTCGAATCAAATCATTCCAAAGTGATATAAAAAAAATTTAAAACATCAATGTATGAATTCCACTCCATTTTGGATTCTTTTTCAAACTTTGACCCATGTTGACTTTTCTAGGACCAAAGTCCTATAGCCTATTTGATCAAAAGAAAGATGTGACTCTAACTACCCCTACTTGCACACTCACACCACACAAACATGGAAATTTATCCTTATTCCTTATTTCCATGGTGGTTAGATAGAATGAACTACAAGCCTAAATGTTTGAAGATCTTTATAAGACCTTAAGGTGCTCCTGCACCAAAACCTATAAGCCCAATAAAGGCTACCAATAGACACAAACACCCTTAACACTTATAAGTTTTTGTAGGTTAAGATATTTATTATAATTTATTATAGGTTAATATATTTAGGCATGCAAGAAGTATAATTAAAGAAAAAAAACACTAAAACAACTATATTTTTAAATATGGGTTCTAATAAAGGATATCTTAGATTGTTTACAAAATGTAGCCAAAACATGGTTCTTTTATGAAAGGAATCACTTAACTTAGATAAATTGGTACTTTCTAATATAGGCCCCAACATGACCTTATAGAAAGAAGAAAGAAAAAATTAGTGAATAATAAATATTGGGATAAATATATACATTTATTTATCAAATGTCAATGAGGGGCTCTATATGTAACAAAATCATACTAATAGAATTTAGAAGTGTACTAGAGTCCTTCAATAAGATTGATAGGCAAGGTGAAGGTTGAAAAAAAAACATCAACAAAAGGTTCCTCGATTTTATCTAAAATTTAGAGATGGTGTTGCAAGACATAAATAAGTGGAATTTTTTTAGAGAATGTTCATAAACCTTCTAGGATAATAAATCTTGCATAGGAACCTATATATTAAGGTTTATCATAATCAAATATTTTCAAAACAACTAAATCCAAGAAACTAATCTTAATAAATTAACAAGGATTTGGACTAACTAATGGAAAAATGTCTATGCAAGTGAGTATTTTCTGTTATAAAATCAACTAAACTAGTAATTAGAAGTACAAATGACAACTAGGAAATAGATTTCATTTCAATGTAGAAATTAACACATACTGAAAGGTTCTTAACAAGTCTAATAGTTATTTGAGCAAGCATGTTTAGAAAAACAAAAGCAATTGACAACTTTTTTCTATGGTGGCAAGAAATAATACTTTTACCTCCTTTTCCATATCATCAAGTGAGTGTCTTCCATCTTAAAAATGCCTTTCTTTTTTGATCTCCCAACATAATTTCTACAAGTTTGCGTAGATTTAATATGATTGGGAATGTCGTCTATCTCCCACACAAGAAGTACATACCATTTTGTGACCTTCAATCCAACTACATCTGATGATTTTTTTAATTCTTAATCTTTCATCAATCTCCTTACCATTTGCTTGCAAGACCTTCTCACTTCTACATAGATGTTTGAGAGAAGAGCATAACTCACATTTTTAAAAACCCAAATAAAAATAGTGTTTTTGTAAATACTCTAAGCATATATTCATATGTGATTCGTAGGTAGCAATAAAAAATCTCCACATTCATTAAATTTGCATGGTTGCATGCACATATAACACTAACAAAATGAATATACTTGGAATATGTTCCAAAGCACTTCATTAGTTCAAAAATTTTGAGAGCATCCTTAAGAAACCCATTTTCATATTCCATAAAGATTGCATTCCTGAGACCACGTCTCTTTGAGGAATTTTGTCAAACAGTTTACATATGTTTTTTTATCATTCCATAGTCCTCATGCACATCTATTAGAGCATTTCCAATGCTAATAGCTTACCAAATTCCCATTCTATTAAGAATTTTCAACAAATCTCCTTTGCTTATATCCTACAATAATGACATTTTACAAGACCACATTTCTATGGGCTATTATGTCAAATAGTTTAAGTGAGTTTTCTATGCTTCCACACTTTTCATAAATGTTGACTAGAGCATTTGCAACTACAATATGTGACAAAACTCATTTATGTGGTGGATGTTCATACCCCATTCCAAAACTCTCATTTTGGCATAGGCAGGATGTTGGATAAAGATGCAAGTGTGCAACTAGAAATGATATTAGTAATTTCAAATATGTAGTTAGATTGTTTAGAAAGATATTCTAAATTAAAATTTTCATAAATGGTAATTTTGATGTTTTAGAACTTTCTTTATTGGTCGTGTAGTGAACTATTGCATTTTTAGAGGTTGCAACCTCTATAAAGACTTCCCTCTTGTATAGTTTATGTAGATAAAAAATTTAACCTCTATATTGAGGTGGCATGTACTAGGTTATGAATAAAAACATTCTTTTAGTGTGTTGGATTTTACATCTACAAAGTGGTATTAGAGCTACCCTTGGCCTAACTTCCTCATGGGAGGGCCTAGGATCATGAGTGTGATCTTTTAAGACTCTTCTTGATGTGTTTGTGAGATTGGATTATGGATTTATCTCATTTAGAGAATTTATCTGTATGTCTGAAGATTGCGACTTTTAAGGTTGTTTTTGAGGTTATCAAGTTATTAGCTAAAGTAAAAGTGAAAAAAATGGCATATTGAGATATTAACCTCAAAATGTTGATGCTTGTTGGTTTTTGTTGTTGCAGTGATAGGTTCATGTGAAGAACTCATGTGAGGAGTGTAATAATTGCACTATAAATATCACTTAATTATTGGAAGGACAAAGAATAAGAACAAAAAGTGTGAAGATTTTCAAGGAAATGGATGTATAAGATATAGCTAGGAGCCATGTCACCAATCCATGTGAGAGGTGATCAAAGATGATGTGTTATGAGATGACCTTTCCAACATTGGAAATGTGGCTTTCATTTCGTAGAAGTCTACATATGAGGTAGACAATGTTGCAAGAAATACAACATGAGATGAGACCCTTTCATCAAATTAATGTCAGCCAATAAAGAAATAGTTGTCAAGTTGAGATTGAAGCCCATTTTTGTTTAACTTTGATATAGATCCATCAATAGTATGCAATGAAAGTCAATAAGAAGAATTGTGCGTGGATGAAGTGTCATGAGTTTTCTCTTTGTTAAAGAAACAAGGAGAAAAGCTTGTGATCTCTCATGAAGGAGAGAAATTGGTGATTCTATAAGAAATGTACCTTTTGGGTCTATAAGATCGGGTATAATAGTGATGACAATTATACACAATGGGAGTTGTATTGATTAAGTTTGTAAGTTCGCTTAGCATCAAGGGGGAGTATGTTGGATAATGATACAAGCGTTCAACTAGAAATGAAATTAGAAATGTCAAATATGTAGTTAGAGTTTTTAGAAATATATTTTAATTTTGTTTTTATGTTTTAGAAGTTTCTTTATTGATCGTGTAGTGAATTATTATGTTTTTAGAAGTTGCAACCTCTATAAAAGACAACCTTCTTGTATTTTTTATGTAGATAACAAATGTAACCCCTATATTAAAGTATGATGTACTAGATTTTAAATAAATAAAATATTTTAATTTGTTAGATTTTACATCTACACAGGGAGGATGCTAACGAAAATTGTAAAGTCTACCTTTACACAGCAGATTACATTTGATCAACAGTTTTTTAAACCCTTTCCAATAGGTGCATTTTGAGCATGTCGAGGCCACATTTCATTGAGTTGTTCTATCAAATAGTTCAGGTGCATTTCTCATGGCTCCACATTTTTCATACATGTCTAGCTGCGCATTTCCAACAACAATGGTGGACAACCATACCATGTTCCAAAGCTCCCATTTGAAAAAAGTTGGGAGTATGTGAGAAAATTATTGGGCCAAGAAACATCTTTGATGCATACGGAGATATTATGGGCACGATAAAACTGTTTAAAAATATTAGAATTTGAGCTGGATTGACAGCTAATGGAAATAGTGATAGACAATGTTGAAATGAAATGGATCAAAGGGCCCGCACTAACCATGTAATAGTTAATGCTTAGTGTACTGATTAAATCCAACCCTGATTTCTCCTCTGCAAACCCTGAATGGAAGCATATCACCACCATCCAAAGTTACAACACTACAATACTAATAATTACAGCTAAGATAAGATAAGATAAGATAAGATAAGATAAATTTATTAATGTCCAAAAAGAAACCAAGGGACTAGAAATGTACAACAAAAGGAACAGCGAACTAATAGACCACCAAACAGTGGCTGGGAAAGTAACCAAGAGCGAAAAAAGAAAGAAGAGAACAAGAAACAACATGCAAGAAGAACAAACACTAGAGAAGGATTAAGGATCATTATCAGGTAGAAAGAAATCCAACACCGAAAGATAATGATCCAGATGATCAGGAGCCCTAGGTCATCGTTGTGAGCTGCTAGAGATGTGTCGCTAGTGGGTAAAGGTGTTGCGGGGTCTCATAGATCTAGAGTGACCGGTGATGGAGGCATAGTGAGGCCGCTTCACCCCTTGTAAAGGAGACAAGGGTGAGAAGAAGGCCGTAATAAGCTGATCAGAAATCTCTCTGGGGGAAAAGAAGCTGTAGAGTATGCTCGTGGAGCTATACAGTCTCACAGAGATAAAGTGTCAGGCATCTCTGATCGGTGTAGCTGAAGAAAGCAATCAAGGAACTGCACCCTCTAAATAAGAAATAGAATCTCCCTCTGATTGCGTAGTAAGTAGGACAACAGAAGATGAAGTGTGTCTCAGTCTCAATCTCAGCCAGGGCACATAACCTACAAATCCAATCATCTCTATCAATGTGATGGTCTGTCTAGGCCTGAAGGCAGTGAGACCCAACCCTGAAAGATCCTAGCATGATTCGAAGGTTGTGGCACCAACACTGAGATAAGTATCTAGGACAAACAATAATTCCATCCTAAATGTCTAGAAAGTTCTTAGCATAAAAAGCCATCCTCGGGCGTAGACCCCCACATGGGTTGATCTAGGTCTTGGTGATATACTACCTATATATGTCAAGTCTGACATGTCTATTCAACTGCTGTCTGGAAGGGAGGAGGTGAGCTGGAGCATCAAGCAAGAACTAATAGGGGGGAGGTGATCAATGTCAATCCTGATGGAACTTAAAAGGGATGAGACCTGGGCATACCAAAAATGGGCTCTGGGGAGGGATCTGACTTGGCAAGCACAACTGAAGAGAAGTAGGCCAGGTAGGAGTATCTTTTGCGACCGTCATTGGAGTCCACAAAACAATGAAGGTGGTGAATGAACCAAACCAGATCAAATATGCCCCCCAATCTAAAGGGATGAGCCCTGGACTCAGCAAGAATGATGCTATGAGAGATGGACTGATGACATATGATGATACACCAGAGGAAGATAGTTTGAACACACTCGATAGAGGCCCAATCAAAATCTAGAAGGGACGACCCCCAAACAATAGAGCCATAAAGTACTGTAGAACCAACCAAGGAATCCAAGAGGGACAACTTGGATGCAGTATCCTGAAAATGATGTTTGAAACACTATCTCTCCAACATGGCAAGGGAACCCATCCCTTTACTGATCATGGAAAGAATGACGGGCCTCAGGATAAAGTGAGGGCCAGAGAACTTGACCCCAAGGTAGGTATATGAAGAAGTAATCTCAATCTCTATGCCCTGATAGTAGAAATGAAGATTTGAGGTCTTCAGGCAGTTGAAGATCATCACCAGTGTCTTACCAAGATTCACCACTAGCTGTCTCAAATCACAAAAAGCAGCCAAGCTATAAAGAAGTCTCTAGAGACTTTTTGATGAGGAGGCAAGGAGAATCACATTGTCAGTGAAGAGTAGAATGGACATAAGAACCTAGTGCAGGTAGCAACCATGACTCGGGAGTGAGGAATCTCTAAGAAAAGCCTCAAGATTTTCAATATAGATGCCAACCAAGGTGGGGGAAAGGGAGCACCCCTGTTTCACTCCAATAGTGCTCTGGATAGGATCAGAGAAACCCTTAGGAGTCCTGAATATGCCCTCAACACGCTCGTAAAGTCTCATAATAATTGTCATCGAGGTAGTGCGTAGATGGTGATATGTTTCTTGTATATTTTCAAGTTTAAATAGAAAATGAATAGGCTACACGATGAATGAAATGGTTGAAGTAGTGTCGTCAATTCTGAAAGTCCAAGTCTGGGAGATTAGTTCTTTTTAATTTCTTTTTTCCTCTCTGATTTCACTTTGTTTTTTAATCTTTACTACAAAAATAATTTTGAACAATTTCTTTTCATTTCTTTCTTTTGAAAAGAAATAATGTGAACACTTCCTTTCAATTTGTGAATAAACAGATTTTTCTGCCATAAAAGTAGATATTTGCATGATCTTTAACAACAAAATGATAATAAATATATAATAATTTTTCTAAATTTTTTTGATGAATAGATAATTTTTATTTAAAATAAGTATATAAAAATTAAATTACATTATACAAACCTAAAATATTTAATTAAAATATTATTACTATTTTATAAATACTTTGATATTACTTCATTGTTTATTAACTCATTTTTTTCAAGCTAATTGAATTACATATACAAAATCTAAAGTAATACTCAAATAATTTCAATAACCTTCACTGACTATAAGACTTAAAAAAGAACATATTTCTAGAAGGCATCTCATTCAACGGGAGACATACGGGGAATCAAATAAAGAAAAGATTTCACAGCACACTTACCACACTCCGTTCTTTCACCTCACGCAATCTTGACGACTGAAAGTAAGTCAAGTCTTTTGTGTATTGCGGAAGAAACCTTGTTTGTGCAGCTCGAGTGATGGACATGGAGCGATAAACAGAAGTACATAATGCAAATGACTTGCATAAACAATTGGACCCACATATTTAATGGACAATATCATTATAAGGTATATATATTTTTAGTCAAAAAGCTTATTATTTCGTCATTTTGATTTCCTCATCTCAATGATGAATCATTGGTGTGTGATTTAAACTTTGATAAAAAAATTCGCATATAACTTAATTCACAAATACCTCCATTCAAAGATTAAAAAATTGTTGGATAGTTAAATTTTTATATCTAAAATTTTAATTATATAGAAAATTTATATTTTTCATGTTAATATTTGAAAACAAATTTTATATTAAGATAGTAAAAAGTAATTATAATATGTAAAATTTTAATTATATTTTAGAATTTTAATGTAAATATTTGAAAATAAATTTTATTTAAAGATAGTTAAAAGCAATTATAATATCTAAAATTTTATTTGGGGCTCAAAGACCTTAGACTTCAAGGGGTGTCTCTTCTTGCCAAATGGATTTTTCATTCTTTAGAGGGCTCTAAACCATGGAAAGTTTTGGTTAGGGGTAACATCCAATGTGGTTTCCCTAAAAAGGCCAAATCTTGGAAGAATCTTCCTCTTGGGGATCTTATTGAAGGGAACTTCCATGTTACTGTTCAAGGCTCTGTTGTTTTTCGATCCATCTGGACAGCCTTGGAGCATGTTAGGATCTTCCTCCTCTCCAAGAATTTCCATGATTTGAACCTCCTTCATGGTGAGTGATCCATCTGGTGGAACCTCTATATCTCTGGTAAACCTCTTGCACTTTCTCAAGGTTGTTCGGCCAGATCTTGGGCAGGGCTGGGAATCTCACAATTTATATGTCTTTTTGAAAATGATGGACTTATAAGTTGGGAGGTTCTCAGCTCCAACAATAAAATTCCTCACTCTCAAAAGAAAACTTATAGAATGATTGTCAAAGCTTGCAAAGACCTTCCTTATACCTTTCATGTGGATTCTCATAGATTTTGTAATATGAAATGGCCGGATGGTACTTTGGTGAACAAGATTAAAGCCAAAAATATCTACAAAGTTCTTTCTCCTAAGAATACAATCATTTATCATTTCAATAAGATTTGGTACACTGATTTGGATGACAACTCTTGGAAGAAGCACCTTAAAAAACTCTGGAAAAGCTCCATTAACCCCAAATTTAAATGCTTTAAATGGCAGCTGTTGCTGGAGAGGCTTCCATTGAGAAAGGACAATAATAGTACTGAATTATGTGATGTTTGTAAACTTCATGATACTTGCAGGAATATCTTATTTGATTGTATGATTGCTAAAGAGATTTGGATGTTATTTGGCATTTCTTATCCTAAGTTGGTTAATATATTTGAAATTATTACTGGGCATATTCCTGATTTACCAAAGGACTCTAATCTCTTTTGGTTTATCTTCTCTTCTAACATCATGTGGAAGATTTGGAAAATTAGGAATGAAAGTAGGTATCAAAACATTCCCAGAATTCTTACTGATTCTCTTAGAAGACTCACTTTTTACAAAATTTCTTCGCAGGTTATGATCAACATGATGATTGATAGGGATAAGTTGAAGAGGTTCCTGGAGGTGGGGCACGCTACGATGTTCATTTTTGAAATGAAGGATGGCTATGACTGGAGAAGGATGATGTATAATCTTACTACCTTTGAAGATGCTATCAACAAGCTGAATCTTGAACTTAAAAGGGACAAGAAGAAAGCCTCCAATGATAAAATCCTAATGCTAGATCAATTGCAGGACAGGATGAGTACGGTCTGGATGGAGGGTCCCCAGGGTTGGAATACCTGGGCTCGTTTCTACAAAGACCTTCTACACTAGCTGTTATTTTCTGTTGGTGATGTTGTCTTCTCTATTTTGGTGACCGATGCTTCTATATTTTGAGCATTTTGATTCGCTCGTTCATGTTATATACTGGTTGGTTATATATTGTTAGTCTACAGTGAACCTCGATTTATCCTGGTGTGAGGCAACACCTCCTGGATCACTTTTGTGGTTGATATGATGTGTACTCTCCTCTTCTGATCTCACTATTATTAATATATATAAAAATTAATTAGGTAGAATATTTATGTTTCAAAATTTTAATGTAAATATTTGAAAATAAATTTTATTTTAAGATAGTGAAAATAAATTATAATATCTAAAATTTTAATGAGGGAGAAAAATTATATTTTAAAATTATAATGTAAATATTTGAAAATAAATTTTATTTTAAGATAGTAAAAAGCAATTATAATAAGAAAATATTTGTTATAATTAAAACTTCATTTTCTTTGAAAAATTTAGAATTAAATTATATTGTGTGTGAAACTTTTAAGTTATTACTTTCATTATTTGAACATGAGTGTACTTTCAATGGCATGTTTAATTTTAAATACATTATTCTTAATGTGCTTGTAATAAGAAGGTTCTTAATTGTGATAAGTTCTAAATTTAAAGTTGTGATAAGTTCTTAGTTGTGATAGGTTCTAAGTTTGAAATCTATTATATTTGTAATAAGGAGGATATTGAATAGATGTTAAATTTCAGGAACTTATTCAATATTCTCTTTAATGTTCTTGGAGTATATAGTAGAAACAAATACAATCCTTATCACAAATTAGTAAATATGACTCAAATTACTCATATATATGAAGGAACATCAAATTTATTTAATATTTAGAAGAAAAAAAATATGCTTTATTGATAACAAATTTTATAAGTATGAATTAATTATAAAGTTGTTATTGACCATTAGATCTTAAGATCATAATTAACAATAGAAGTTAATAATCTCATTAATATTTATAAACATTATTAAAGATTTTAAAAAATAGTACAACATCAAGAAAATTATTAAAGATACCAAAAAAAATAGTATTAGATCAAATTATTTGAAAAATATTTAATTCTTTTGATTTCTTATCCATTTCTTTAATATAATCTACCATTTTCAATCAAATAAAAAAATTTCCATTTATCATTTCTTAATTACTTGTCATCTCATTAGAAACTAAATTCTTAGTAGAACTAGGATCAACAATAATTTTACAAATTCTTCCATGTACCTTGCAGTGAGTTTTGAGTAAACTCTTCCTTTGTGGGGGCTCCTTGGGAGTTGGCATCTTCAAGAGTGTACTATTGAACATTATGACTCTCCTTGTTTAGGTTCTGCAGGTCTAGATGTAGTGGTGTGATATGAAGTCATGCTTTGACATTCTTCATCTTGAGTGATTTGTACTATCCTAACTCCTTCTGATGTGTTCAAACTTGTACTGTCCTTCCTTGGGTATCTGAAAGATTAGTGACCAATCTGGTTGCAAGAGAAACACTTTCCAGTGAAGACAATGGTGTTTCTACCTCATGATCTTCCTCTATTGTTTCCTCTACCCCCTCTGAAATCACCTCTATGACTTTGATCTCTGTTGGGCTCTTGGTGACTTGATTCTCCCCGTGGTCTTGGTGATGACCGCCTTCCTTGGAATCTTCCTCTACCTCTTTAACAATTACCTCTTCTTCTGAAAATATTTTTTTCCCCTCCTTTTTTTTTTTCTTCAATATTCATTGATATTTGATAAAACTGGTGTATAGCCTATGGGAAAAATAAAATTAACTCATCTTGGATATTGTATTTGAGTCCATTCAAATACCTAGCAAGATTTTTTTTCATTTTCAGGGATCTTGGCCTTCATTGTGATTTTGTGAAATTCATTAGTATAGGATCCTACATCAAGATATTTTTGCTTCAAATTCTGTAACTTCTTATGTAGAGATACATCATAACCATCCATAAGAAATTAATTTTTGATATCCCTAAGCATATTCTTCCATGTGGTTATTGGCTCCCTCTCTTTCTCCACTCTTTCCCTTTGTAAGAAATTCCACCAACTTAGTGTCGGTCCCTTCATCTTAGACTTGGAAATATTGGTTCTCTATTGTGAAGGAATGTCTTCACATTCAAAATAGTTTTCTAGTGCTTCTACCCAATCCATACACTCCTTAGGGTCCATCTTTCCCATGAACAATGTCAGAGCTGGTTTTTTATCTCTCATTCCCACTCTCTCAATGGTGTCTAGAAGCCTTTTATCTTGTGATACTCTTACCCTTTCGATTTTAGGCCTCTCCTCTTCTTGTTTTGATTTAGTATCTTCATCATTAGGTCTACTGGTCTATGATATTTTTGACTTTGCAATCTTTGCTTCCATCTTCTTGTTCTTAGTTGCTTGTTCCCTCATAATTTTAGCTAGCTCCGCATTTGTAATCCTCAAAGAGATATCCTCCTCTTCCTTGTCACCATCGTGATCTGCCATTTTTGTTCCCAAGAACTTTTCTAAGCTCTGATGTCACCTAATGCAAAGCGCACTACAATACATGATGTGATGGGCCTTTCTCTCTTCTTACACCCCAAATGCAATTTATTCAAAGTATGACTCCTTTTTACTTTAAGACACAATGTCTTCTACCAAAAAAAGGTGATTGAATACTTTTCCAACTGTTCCAAGGTGAACAATGCCTCAACCAATATCATACAATATTGTAACTTAGGGATACTAGTCCTATTCTAGGTGTCCCAATTAATGATTGGGACACCTTACTTATGATGTAAGGATAGGGAATCAAACCTCAGATTGATCCTCCAACTTCTACAATATACCAAACCTTCACTAACCTAGAATTCCTTGTAGGTATATCCAACTGGTTTTTAAGACCTAAATTTTCTTCCTAGTCACACCTAAGAAAACTAAGGGTAGATTCAGATACCCTTTTGGAAGTTATAATAATCCATGAAGCCTTTTTTTTTCCAATTCCACTCCTACAACACCTAACTCTTACAAAGCTCACAAACCTAATTGGCCAGACTAGGTTTCAAAATCAAAGCAAGTGCTAGGAAATGGGTGCATGAGATTTGTGTAGGAATTCATAATTTCTCTACTAACTCCAAAAAACAAAAATCTACCTTGATTTGACTCCAACGATTCAATTCTTCAAAATACCAATACTGTTACATTCATTCCTAGCTGAATACATTGATATATTCAGCCTAGAGTTTGATGCAAACATGGTTTTCCCTTCGAGCCACAATTTTAGCTTTAGGAATCCATAAATACATCCTCCTAACTTGAATTTTCAAGAAGGGTGTGAAATTTCACTGGTTCAAATGCAATTTAGGACTTCATTTGTGAAACACTTCAAAAACACTTCTGCTTTAAACTAATCAATCCCAAATCAACTAAAATGTTAAGTTAACACAAAGTATCTTCAAAACATAAAATTATCTTGCAATGATAACACAAGACACAGTCGTACAAGTCAATAAAGCTCAGAAAACTCTTCATCTTCCATTGATTTTCCATCAGAACACCAAAAGAGAACTTCTAACCACTTTTGTTCAAAGTAACAACTTAAATCCACTTCATAAGTGAATTAAAAAAGATCCAAATCCCATTATTAATTATGGTCTTCCATCTTGTAACTCTCGAGAAACATTTGGAAGTTGCTTAAGCAAAATTTTTAAATCTTTTGTAACTTTTTATGTTTTTTCAACTCTAAGACTTTTTATTTGGATTCTAACCTATCAACTTGACAAAACATGACCAAATGACATGAATCTAATAAAATCAAATCTAAGACTCATCTAGAGTATCAAACACACTTAAAGAAAATTAAAGCTAAAAATAATTATCACATTGGACTAGGGCATCACAAGGCTTATAAGATTGCCTTAGAGATCCTTGACCACACAAGTGGATCCAAAACCCAAAAAGGATGATGTCTAGTATCTATTTAGTTATTAAAAACACAAAATCTTGAAATTAGTGACTATCATGGGTGCACTGCACCAGAGAGAGAGAGAGAGAGAGAGAGAGAGAGAGAGAGGTGTACTTGTTTGGGATTCTAAAGGTTTTACTTGTTTAGCTTGCAATGACCCTTCTCCAACTTCTAAAGGTTGAGCTTGCTGACCTTGCGATGAGTCTTCTCTAACTTCATAATGTTGTGCTTCTTGAGAATTTCCTCCATACACAAATAGCATTATTTTGAACAAAAGTCCAAATGAAATTTCATATGTATAGAGTCCTACTAATCATAGGATAACTCCTAACAATGACCGTTCTCCAACTTCTAAAGGTTGGGCTTGCTGACCTTGCGATGAGTCTTCTCCAACTTCATAATGTTGTGCTTCTTGAGAATTTCCTCCATACACAGATAACATTATTTTAAACAAAAGTTTGAATGAAATTTTCTATGTATAGATTCCTACTAATCATAGGATAACTCCTAATAGGTCATGTCTATAACCTATCATAGGTCTTAATAAGTGTGATTGGGTCTATTACCCATATTAGGTCCTAGTAGGTATAATTGGGTCTAATTAGGTCTAAATATGTATAATTGGGTCTAATTAGGTCGTAATAGGTATAATTGTCTCTAATTACTCATAGTAGATCTAATAGGATTTAACAGGTCATATAACCTATCATAGGTCCTGATAGGTCTAATTGTCTATAATTGGGTCCTAATAGGTCTAATTGTGTCTAATTCGGTCCTAAAGAGTCTAATTAGATCTAATTAGGTCCTAATAGGTTTAATTGGATATAATTAGGTCTTAAAGGGTCTAATTGGATCTAATTAGGTCCCAATAGGTATAATTGGGTCTAATTAGTTCTAAATAGGTATAATTGGGTCTAATTAGGTCCTAATAGGTATAATTGGGTCTAACTGGCTCTAAGTGGGTCTAATGGGGTCATATAACCTATTATAGGTCCTGATAGGTATAATTAGGTGTAATTAGGTCCTAATAGGTCTAATTGTGTCTAATTTGGTCCTAAAGGGTCTTATTGGATCTAATTAGGTCTTAATAGGTCCAATTGTGTCTCATTAGGTCTGAAAGGGTCTAATTGGATCTAGTTAGGTTCTAATAGGTCTAATTAGATATAATTAGGTCCAATTAGGTCCTAAAGGGTCTAATTGCATCTAATTAGGTCCTAATAGGTATAATTGGGTCTAATTAGGTCTAAAAATGTATAATTGGGTCTAATTAGGTCTTAATCAGTATAATTGGGTCTAATTACTCATAGTAGGTTGAATGGGGTCATAAGGGGTCATATAACATATCATAGGTCTCAATAGGTATAATTAAGTCCAATTAGGTCCTAATAGGTCTAATTGTGTTTAATTAGGTCCTAAAGGGTCTAATTGGAGCTAATTAGCTCCTAATATGTATAATTATGTCTTATAATTCGGTCCTAATAGGTCTATTTGGATATAATTAGGTCCTAAAGGGTCTAATTGGATCTAATTAGGTCCTAATAGGTATAATTGGGTCTAGTTAGGTCCTAATAGGTATAATTGGTTGTAATTTTGTCTAAGTGGATCTAATGGGTCTTAAGGGGTCATATAACCTATGATAGTTCCTGATAGGTATAACTAGGTCTAATTAGGTCATAATAGGTCTAATTGTGTCTAATTAGGTCCTAAAGGGTATAATTGGATCTAATTAGGTCCTAATAGGTCTTATTGGATATAATTAGGTCCTAAAGGGTCTAATTGGATCTAGTTAGGTCCTAATAGGTCTAATTGGATATAATTAAGTCCTAATCTATGTCTAATTGGGTATACAATTAGTTTTTAATAGGTCTTAAGGGGTCACATTACTCATAGTGGGTCTAATGGGGTCTAATTATCTCTAATTAGGTGCCAATAGGTGTAATTGTGTCTAATTAGGTCCTAAGCGGTCTAATTGGATCTAATTAGGTGCTAATATGTCTAATTAGATATAATTGCGTCCTAAAGGGTATAACTAGATCTAATTATGTCCTAATAGGTATAATTGGGTCTAATTAGGTCTAAATAGGTATAATTGGGCCTAATTAGGTTCTAAAAGGTATAATTGGGTCTCATTGGGTCTAATGGGGTCTTAAGGGGTCATATAACCTATCATAGTTCCCGATAGGTATAATTAGGTTTAATTAGGTCCTAATAGGTCTAATTGTGTCTAATTAGGTCCTAAAGGGTCTAATTGGATCTTATTATGCCCTAATAGGTCTAATTGTTTCTAATTAGGTCCTAAAGGGTCTAATTAGATCTAATTACAACTAGAAGGGGTCTTATTTCTCATATTAGGAACTAGTAGGTCTATTAGTCATATTAGTTGTTAATTAGTCTTATTAAAGTTCTAATTAGGTCTTAAATTATTTATGCACTAATTATTCAAGTTTTAAGTCATAAGGGGTACTCTTACGTCTTATTACTAAATAATAAATTATATCGTAATTTAGTTTCTATTAGTTCAGGACTATTACTCATGTTAGGTCTTATTAGGTCCTAATAGGTCTAATTAGGTGTAAAGGGTAAATTTGGATGATCTTTTAAATAGGGTTTTAACAATGGAAATTTTCATATAAAAGAGACCCTATGCCATATTCAACCATTTACATTTAATTGTTATGATAAGGAATGTAAAGCTTGGAAATAATTGTAAAGAATAATGGAGTAAAATACCTACCTCACATCATAGCAGATCTGGAAATAGCCTTTTTCTTATGCATGTGTTGAGTTTCTGGGAAATCCGCAACTAGATTTGAATAGAAATGTAGAAACGAACAAAACCCAGATATCTTTTTCTAATCTGACTTAGTTCTGATTTTTACCCTCAAGTCAATGTAACCATTGACCAAGAATTTTTTATTCTGACCTAGGGAAGAATCGACCTCCAATTCTGACCCAGAATAGAATGTTGATTTGAATCAAAACTAAATGTCTGACTTTGACTAACAACTACCGAAACAACGCCTACAAATATATAAAAAAGGGGGTTCTAGGGTGACTATATAGTGTTTTGCCTTAGTCAAACCCCCATTATGGTGGTTTCCACCTCCATGAATAGTCGAATATAATAGAATGTATGTGTGTTTCTCTTGGAAATAGCTTTGAATTTATAATGCCAAGATCTAATCCTCTAGATTAAAACCCTAACATGAATTGAAAATGAGAAAGCAATGCATAGATTTGAATACGATAAAGAAAGCATACCAAACCCACAAGTCTAAAGTATTCCTACCAAACTCACAATCCATAGTTTCTACCCCATGATAGTATCTTTTGAATGCTTGAATGTTGAAAATGGTAGATCCAAGAAGAAGGAAGGAAGGAAGAACTCTTTCTTGCTCCAAGGAAGATCCAGAATAGCTTGTGCACAAAACACTTGTAGGTATTAAGACATCATTGTTAGAAACACTGAGAGGAGCAGGGGGGGTGAATCAGTGTTTATCTATTTATTATATTTTAGCAACTTAAACATAAATCAAACATACATCCAATGAACCTCAATACAAGAACACATAACACATGATATGTTTACGGGGAAAACTTGATCAGAGAAAAACCCCAGTGGGAATTAGTACCCACAAATATTGTACAACTATAATGAACCTATTAAAGTTCCTTTTCCTTGTTAGAAGAAATCTTTACAATGCAAGTACAATGACCCTATTAGGAGTCTTTACAAAACCCTGTTAAAGGTATATGGCTCACTGCCAGAGCTCACTGCTCAATAGGATGAAGGCTACAACCTTCTGATAGTTGATATACACTATATCAGAAGTGAAATGTTGTGATGACACCATTGTCTAATTAGTTCCGTATATGCATTGATGCTCTTAATCTCTTAAAGAGCTTTATCTCATACTGACTTCATTATGCTACTCTTCTATATCTTTCTCATTCATATCTTTCGACACTTGTAACATAACTTTACATTACATACTTATATGTTCATGCCTGAATAGACGCGACCCAAAACAAGACTTATGGTCGGCCCTAAAACATAATACACAACGCTTCCAAAATAATTTTCTTAAGCATGTTTACAACATTACTAATTACATCATTACAAACATACTATCATAGGCGCTTGGCCTTTACATAACAAAATAATATACACTGATCAAAATACTAGTCAGCTTTCATGCTTTGTCTTCTGGATTGTTGGTGCACTAATCTGTTTGTAAATTCTCTGTATTATCATGCCGTAACATGCATGTTTGGAATTTGTATGTACATGAAACATAGAACATATATCTGAATGCACATACTCTGATTCAGTCGCCTGCACTTGCGCTGATGTGTTGATCATTGTATAACTCTTTCTGTCCTATTTTCCATACTTAGTCATTTTGTCTTCTATTATTGCTTAAATAGAAACTTAGTATTACTTTATTTCCATGATGAAAACACAAAATAAGTTGTGCATCCTCTAGGAGTCAACTTGTCAACAATCTCCCCGTTTTTCATTAATGCCAACAAAGAAATATTGCCAAGTTTCTTAAAATGACTTAATCACAAAAAACTGTCTATCATAGCATCTTTTAATATAAACATATACTTCTCCCCATATATACACATTCTCTATTACTCCCCCTTTGACATTAATGACAAAGGTGTAAAAAACTTGTAAGTCTCCTAGATACTTACTCCATGTAAATATCTGGGTACACAATCTGAAGAGATTGGATCTCTTTCTACCAGAATACCTTCATTGCATCAACTATTTAAAGATGCATACATAAGGCATTTGTCAGCTTCTCCATCTTTATCAAATCCATGCAAGGACCTTGATCATATGTCACAATGGTGGCATCAATTTGTTTGATGTTCTCATTCAGAACTACTAGAGAGGGCGCAAGTGCATTTCTCAATTGAGTTTGTCTGATTCTTATCTTACTAATCTCTAACTTAGCCTTTTCAATCTTGTTCAGCTGACCTTGATAAACATTGTTACAGATGTTCATGTCTTGCATGGATGTTTCAACCTATTTCCTAATGCTGTTAGCCATGATATTTTCTTCTTCTATCTTCTTGATATGCTCAGAGGTGAATTTCACTCTGTCCATGCAATTTGCTATTACATTTCTACCTTTTGCTGCCAATTCTTTCAATATAGATTGCCCAATCTTTAAAGATTTTAAATCTAAGGTAAAATTATTTACCAATTCATTCAATCTCTCCTTTTTATACTGATCTTCTACAATTTGAGTAGCAGAGTCTACTAGATCTGTAAAGTGTGCTTTGAAGCTTGTTAGAATGTTGTCGACATCTTCAACTGATTGAATCTTGGCTACTTTCTTGTCTGCAGGTACTAGATCATTCATAATGTTAACTAAATCCAAGAAAAGAGGGTTCCTCGTAACCTATTTTTCTTTGGCCTTTTCCATAGCTAGAATGTTGATCTTTATTAAGTCTTCTTCTCCCCATGCATCTAAACTTGCTGATTCAGGAGTTAACCTCGACAACAATGAAGTAGATGGTAAAGTGGATGGAGTGAATATAGTATTTTGATTGGTATCCATGAATTCACTCTTTACCGGTATCTCCTTGACTGGTGTCTTGTCATCGTGAGTGTCTTTCTCTTTATTGAAGTCTATTGGACCATTCGAGGGAACTTCATCCTGCTATACAGATGTATCATCAGTGCACATCTCTTCAGTGCTCACAAATGCTTTACCAACTTTGTCCATGTCATTGTCAGATGTTGTCATGGATATCTTGATATTATCAACCACTATAGTATCTTCTAATTCTTTTGCTATATTAGAAGTTATTGACACTAAGGGCGCTGAAACCTGTGGACCTATCATAGGTGAATCTTGAATCACTGGTTCTCTAACCTGTTTGGGAGGAGCTGGAGTTGCCTTAGTTGTAGGTGTCATTGATGGATACATGTGTCTATTCATAAACACTTGTGAAAATTCCTTTTTAGTTTCTTTTCCTATCTGCTCATACTCTTTGTTCATAATCTGAAGATTCCTTGTCTTAGTTCTGAGATGATTATCCAATGTTTCTTCTCTTATCCTCATGTCCTCCTCAATTGCACATCTCTTCATTATTTCTAGTATGTTCCATAAGTTATCAGGTATCACTGTTTTGAGTTCAAGAAATAACTTCTTAAAATTAATCAAGTGAGAGATGATCATAGAATGTATCTCAATATTATCTATCTCTTGATACTTGTCATAAACCTTAGTAAGTGTGTCTAGTCTACCTTCATTAAAAATCATGTTCTTCAAGACATTTAGACAAGGTCTTAATCCTACCTCAGGAGGAGCTTGAGTGTTCCTTTCTATACTCCGTGTGTTCCTTGAGGATGGGTGATTTGTGGGTGCTTTCTTCCTTCCTCTAGACTTCTTTCTTGGTATAGAAGGTGGAGATGAGTCTAGGTCAATGGTGGTAGAGGGCGCAGAGGTGCTCTCTACTTTATTCTTCTTCTGGATGTCATCAGTCTTCTCAAGTTCTTTGGCTATCTTGGCTTATCTATCTTTGTCAAGATCTTCTTGAGTGACACCATGAACTCTTAGAATGCTAGATGTAATGTTAGATGCTTTTCTTTTGTTATCAGCACTATATAATACAGAATCAACTACATTAGTCTTCTCTCTGTATGTGCCCCATTGGGCTCATTGGGATCTTTGGGCGTAGACAAAAGGACCTGTGCATATCCTTCCAATACATGTTCCTCCAATTCATACCCAACTAGATGAATCCATTTAGTTCTAGGATCAAGTGCCTCCATGCAAGTGTAGACAGTCTCTACCATGAAGCATATGGTTTCCTTATACTTTTCAACAATCTTCTCAAGTATCCTGAACCTCTTCTGCATCTTGATCCTGAAAGTTTTTATATCCATGTCCATAGAATCCCTTGCACTACTCTCTAATGTGTCTTTAAGTGAAATCTGAGACATTGTAGGTTTGCTTCTATCTAGGTAAAGATTTGCAACCTTACCTACAATATGGAAGTATAGATAGATGATCAAAACCTAAACCTGAATGTCTTTCTCTTGTCATGCTTGATAACTTGAATGTTGTCAATCAATTGAGCACGCAATATCTCACATAGATTGTACTGAGTTTTATCCTTTACCATCCTTATAGCTGCTAGAACAGTTGCTGCAGAGACACTATTCAATCTACTTGCCTATTGGAACTTGTAACCAAGGATCATAGTTAGAAGCTTAATGTCTTCTTCCTTGATAGGATCAATTGTCATATAGCGCTCGTCACTTCTGGATAGGCATGCTTTCTCAACCTATTTCTTAACATCTTTGCTAGTAGGAAGAACTGGTCCAATCCTAGGAAGTCCAGTTAATTCATGGAATAGATCAGAGGTGATGCAGACAGGAACCTCACCAATCTAGTAGAGGTCATCATGAATACTGCTCAACAAGATTTTAACCCATTCTGGTTTGTAGAATTCGTGTGCATTCAAATACTTGAAGATAGGGTTGTCTATGAGGTGTGCATATTCATCCTTGAATGGATTGTTTGGTTTCATCATCAAAGCCATGAGAGTGGCTATACTATTATCTCCAACTGTTTCCTTTTTACAATAAATGTATGTGCAGATGTCTTCTACGTGAACGACTCCTAATAGAGTTTTGGAGAAATATCCTTCCACATCATCCAGTATGGATTTAAATGGATGCCTCTTAAATAAAAATCTCTTCCTCTCAGCAATGTCAAATACAACTAGATTCGCCATACCTACTTGATGATTGATTTAAATAGGGTTTCATGAAAATTCAAAATGACGCGACTGTTAGGGTTCCGTTCCAACTTCTTAACCACAAAATCTATTATTCTTCCATGCTTTAATGTTCAGTGCTCCTGTGCTCTCCAAATTTTTTGATCTCGAATGCAAATGTGAAAAAGATCAAACACTTACATATTTTTATAAAAGTTACTGCATTTAATGTTTGCAACCGTACGCAGTTTCCACAGAGAGTTTCAAACTTTGTTCTAAATGCATTATAGACAATGCGTGTATGCATACTGCTATATCATGTGATCATAAGCATGAATACATAGGCACATACTTGGAGGTGAGTATACCAGTCGCACAGGGGTTCCGAGCTAGAATAGCTCCCCCTAAGACCAAGAAGGTCTATTCAACTAGAAATAGAGGATGCGTCTACTGTGGATGCATCAACTACTTTGTCAACATCACTGTCCTTCTTTACTTCAACCCAAATTTTGCTTGAATCTTCTTTTTCTTGAACAAAATTGACTTCTCCTTCTTCTTCAAATAGTGATTTCTTAGGATCCTCTTGTTTTTGAGTTTTGGATCTGCAAAACCTTGAGATGTGTCCAACCTTTTCTCATGTGTGAAAAATGATAGGAGGTTTGATGTTCTTGTTCATCATGTTTCACTTCTTTGCTGTGTGTCCATTGTAGTTTCATATCTGACATGTAATATTCTGCAAAGTTCTTTGAGGTTGATTTTTCTGATTGTTTTGATTCATTTTTCTCTGATTCTACTGTGACTGATTTTTTTGATTTGTTTTGCAATGTATAGCCTTGTGACCAAACTTATTATAGGAGTAACAATAACCATTGAAAGGTCTTACCTTTTACAATCTCTTGCCAAATGACCATGTTTATTACATGCATAACAAGTTCTGTTAACTTGCTTAATTTCTCCTTTAGGTGGATCTTGTTTAATTTCTGCAACATTTACAACTTTCTTTGCTTCTGAAGATGCTTCATGTGCTTTCTTTCTTTCTTCTAATTAATTGATTTTAACTTGTGCTACACTATATCCAACACCAGTAGTGTTGCCTCTTAGATTTTGTGCATTGAGCTGAGATTGAAGTGAATCAGAACTTGTTTGGAGTTTATCAATCTTATCCTTTGCTTCTGTTAATTTAGATTCCATCTTTTTATTTATGTTCTCCAATTCCAAGACTTTCATATTTGCTTTCAAAAGTTCATCTTCTAATTGTTTTCTTTCTTTCATCTTTTCTTCAATAGCAATTTGACTATCTATTAGTTGTTCATCCAGAATTTCAATTTTATCTTTCAAAGACATGTTCTCTTCATTCATCTTTTTGACCATTTTTCCTAAATCACTTGTGGAACAATCTTTCAAATCTTTTCTCAATTTCTTGATAAGCATTTGTGAGCCATCAACTTTCAGTCTAAGTTCGTCATTTTCTTTTTCAGATCTGTCAAGATCTTCAAGAGTTGCTTCAAGATTCTTTTTCAAATGTTTTTCTTTTGCTGAGTCCATGATCTCCTCAAGTGGTTAAACTTTCTTTCAGAGGACCAGAGCTCTGATACCAATTGTTAGAAACACTAAGAGGGGGGGGGGGGGGGGNTTGGGGAGGGGGGGGGGGCTGAATCAGTGTTTGTCTATTTATTATATTTCAGAAACTTAAACATAAATAAAAAAGACATCCAATGAAGCTCAATACAAGAACACATAACACATGATATGTTTATGGGGAAACCTTGATCAGAGGAAAACCCCGGTAGGAATTAGTACCCACAAATATTGTACTAGTATAATGAACCTGTTAAAGTTCCTTTTCCTTGTTAGAAGGAGTCTTTACAATGCAAGTGCAATGAACCTATTAGGAGTCTTTACAAAACCCTGTTAAAGGTATATGGCTCACTACTAGATCTCACTGCTCAATAGGATGAAGGCTACAACCTTCTGATAGTTGATATACACTATATCAAAAGTGAACTATTGTGATGACATTACTGTCTGATCAGTTCCGTATATGCGCTGATGCTCTTACTCTCTTAAAGAGATTTATCTCATACAAAATTCATTATACTACTCTTCTATATCTTTCTCATTCATATCTTTTGACATTTTAACATAACTTTACATTACATACTCATATGTTCATGCCCGAATAGACGCAACCCAAAACAAGACTTATGGTCGGCCCTAAAACATAATACACAATGCTTCCAAACTAATTGGCTTAAGCATGTTTAAAACATTACTAATTAAATCATTACAAACATACTATCATAGGCACTTGGCCTTTACATAACAAAATAATATACAATGATCAAAATTCTAGTTGGCTTTCATGCTCTCTCTTCTGGACTGTTGGTGCACTGATCTGTCTGTAAGTTCTTCGTACTATCATGTCATACCATGGGTGTCTGGACTTAGTATGTACATGAAACATAGAACATATATCTGAACACACATACTCTGATTCAGTCACTCACACATCTGCTGATGTGTTGATCATTGTATAACTTTGTCTGTCATATTTTCCATACTTAGT
The DNA here is from genome assembly GCA_018584345.1 of Thuja plicata. NCBI lineage: Eukaryota > Viridiplantae > Streptophyta > Pinopsida > Cupressales > Cupressaceae > Thuja > Thuja plicata. Next base: position 929,978 of record MU228323.1, on the reverse strand, counting down.
GATTTTGTCTTCTAAGTTTTCTTAGATAGAAACTTAGTATGACTTTTTTACCATGATGACAACACAAAATAAGTCATGCATCCTCTAGGAGTCAACTTGCTAAAAATCATCATATCTTTTCCTTCTATAAAATCCTCTTGATTTCTTGCATCATCATGTCATAATCGTAATTGCATCATGTCATATCACAATTTCATTTCATGAAGAAATAAAGGCAAAAGAGAGTGTTTATATAGAGATCTCAATATAGACCTTCTAGGGCAATGCAAGGGACCCAAATTCAATTTTTGCATTGAATTATGGTCCAATTAAAATCATGAACCAAGGAATGGATGTATTAATTCCAATATTGAAGAAAAAACTTTTGCATCCATACCCGGGGACCTATTTTTAAGTTTAGAACCCTGCTAAGCTCCAGATCTGAAAGTGGGAAACAACACCAGACAAAGGTAAAAATCAACCTTGACCTTGACCTTTGTCAAGGTCAACCTCTACCTTGACCTAGGTCAAGGTCAACCTCAATTCTGACCTAGGTCAGAATTGAATTCAACCCTGACTTGAGTTTTCAGGCAGGTCACCTTGACAAATCTGCAAGATTCCCATGTCAGCTGGGGAACTAGGAAGGTGAGAAAATACACCAGATTATTTAGAAGAGGCACAGAGGTCATAGAGGAAGTATGATGAAGATTAGGAGTGCCAATACATAGGTTCTACCTAAAAATAAAGCCATATATAAGGAAATTAAAGAGGATCCATAGGATCCTAACCCTAGTTTCATCTAGAAATGGAGAATTAAATGTAGATGCATCCTAAAATGTAGATCTAATATGCAAGTGTGCTAAATGAGGGTGATAAACCTACCAAAATTGAATTTATTCCATTTTAATATGATACATTTATCCCCCACTTTAGCTTAGATATGATGCTACGTGAATATGCAAACTAAAGTAATAAAACATCATAAAATAAAAAGGATATAGCCAGGTCCTCAACGTGGAGATCTTGCAAGAAACCGTTAGTACCTGCAACCTACAACACACAATATTAATGAAAGTCTATAGAGAACCTAAGCCTTACAAGGATGAATTTGAGAAGTGCATAGAGCCCCTTATGCCCCCTATTTTAGCTTACTAATTCTGAAAGGTGAAACGAGGTAATAAGGTTAGATCTATACACTAGATATGTAGTTTATTGAAAATATTTTTCCTAAACTAGTTAGAAGGATTCCAAACCTTCCTAAACCAATTCTAGAGGTTAGATATTTGAATCAAAATTCCAATTCCACTAATGGCACTAAAAATGAAGCTACCTAACTCCAATTATGATGAAAAGAGTGAATGTCTATCTAAATGCATATAAAGGGAAACTCACATTTAACCTAGGTAAATTCAAATGAAACCCTAACAAAACCCTAATTTGTAGCTATAAATCAAAGAATGAAACACTTACCTTCTCAATCTTACCATTTGTAGAATTTAGAAAAAGAAGAAGAATGTGAAGAGAGAAGAACTTTGAGCGAGTCACATGGAGGTCCTTAGAGAGCGCCTGGCCAGCAGACAACCACTTCGTGAGGTAAGTTTATTTTTTTGATATTTGTGATTGGAAAATTCATAATTTTATAGGTAAGGTTGACCTTTACACAAAAAGGTCGACCCTGACCTACTTATGTCGACCTTGACCCTTTAAGGTTGACCATAACTAGGAAGGTCTCATCCTTTCTGGGGATAAGGTCTACCCTGGTCCAAAAAGGTTGACCCTGACCCAAAAAGGATGACCTTGACCCAAAAAGGTCAACCTTGACACAACAAGGTCTACCTTGACCTGGTCAAGTGGGTATTATAGTTTTTTTATTATAGAGTATTGATATGATGTTGTTTGTGGTGACACAATCTTGTCCGTCTCTGAGAGCACCACTTCGGAGGGCTATTACTCACTATCAAAGAGAAATTGCCTGAGTTACATCACGATGAGATACAATTATTGAGAGATGTGGGATTGTGTTGGCTAGTAGTCCTACCACAGATGAGGTTCCATCAATCCATGATATCATCCATGATAGAGAGGTGGCATGAGGATACTTTTTACTCCCATCTTCTGTCAAGAGAGATCACGATCACACTGGAGGATGTATATAGGATCCTATGACTTCCAGTCTAAGGTAAGCCTATGTGACTGAGAGTGCAGCGGGGTCCTACCAAGGTTTTTCTAGATGGGGAGTATTGTTTAGGATGAGTACCACAAATGAGGACCCGATCAAATTAGATCACTCTATCAACCATACTAGAAGGCTCGACACCTTTGTTACAAAGAGTGATGCTATGTATACTCTCTTTAGTTGTAGTACCCAACACAAAGGGTATAGTCTTGTTATCACCATTCACCCATCTCATACGCAAGATGGAGAGTGGCAAGGTTGTTTTCTCACAGGGATGAAACATGTTAGCCAATCTCTACAAGGAGTTGTGTCAGTTAGTGAGATTCCAGCGGGGAATCTTACAATATGCACCTTGATAAATAGGTTTGAATGTTTGAAAATTATACATGTACATGACCGAAAGGTGTTTCGATGATGGTAGATGTGAGCAGACTGAGAATTTTTTTCTTATCCACTAGCAGATGTCTTGGAGTACACAGATATCCTCTTTTGGAGGGTATGCTTCGACCGTATATTAGGTATTGATGTGATATAGAGACTTTACTATCGGATGATAGAATGGATAGATGCTTGACACCTATTGGGACACTCATAGAAGAACAAGCTGGTAGAGGGTCCTATCAGTCATGTAGTGATTCCATATTACTATGATAGAGTGATGAGATAGTTTGGTTTGACATAGCGGGTCCCCTAGACAGTACCTTTGTATGTATAACTGATGAGATATGATCAGAAACCTGGTACTATACGATGACCTATAGTAGCAGATATTGTATATAGTGAGATAGATGAGACCGAGGATATAGAGGTAACTCCTAATGTATCCTATTCAAGCGCCATCAGAGAGTATATCAACATTGAAGTCTACAGGGGACCCACCCCATCTTTGTTGATGAGTACCCCACAGGTGATCTAGGTCTTTCAGAGAGGACATACTGAGGTAGTGGCATACCAACGGAGGAGGAGGAAGATCATAGAGATGAGGAGGAGCCCATCTCTGAGGGAGATCCTATGGAGGAGAAGAGAGAAGAGGAGAGAGAAGAGTCTAGAGAAGAAGAGGGGGTAGAGGAAAGAGCAGAGGAGATGCCCCGAGGTGGTAGTACAGGTGTAGATGATTGCATGGTCTATGTTGTACCATTGAGAACACAATGACCTCCCTGTGTCCATACAGATACACCACCACCTAGACCCAGACATAGTGAGCGGGGAGAGGGTAGTCACTCCATGTCCCCACCATCTAGATCCTTTGGTGACACCTAGGAGGGAGATCTAGGTATGACATATGCTATTGATTAGAATATTTTAAGTAAATGTTTTTCTAGAAGAAGTACTAAAAGATAAATATGTTTGAACTCTGCAACTAGCATAGCGGACTGGAGGAGCTTTGTATTCGAGGTCCTGAAGGATACATGTATTTCCTACCAACTTCTAGCTAGCAAGCAGCAGTCCCTTATTGGAGAGAGGGATCCCGGGAGACATGCGGATATTTTTGCATTCATCTAGTGAGAGCTAAGGTTATGCAGAGAGAGAAGACAAATTGATGGTTGACCTACAAAGAGCTCAGGAACATAACTATGAAATGAGCATGTCGAGGAGTCACACATAGACTATCGTACTAAGATCCTCAGCCTCACACCACAGATTAGAGAGAGTCGGGAGCCACCGACCCTCAGAGAATAGAGATAGAGATCGATAGACATGGCACATGTGCCATATATGTACCAAAATCATAGAAGTTTATATATGAATTTTTTTTTTCCCAATTAGTTCTATGATTGATTACTTGTACTTTTCACCAACACATAAAACTTAATAGAGAGAAAGAACAAAATTATGTATTAATGTATTCAAATCACATAACCTATAAAATAGAAATAACTATTCTATAAGGAATACATAAATACACAAAGAAAGAATGATGCATTAGGGATAATAATGTTTGAGATGCATAATGTTAATAGGTTCCTTAAGAGGGATACCATTCATATCAGCAATATTATAAGCACCTAAAGTAAAATCCTCAATAACTACAAAAGGTCCAAGCCAATTAGGGTTAAACTTCCCCATTTTACCAGGTAAAGCATTCAAATTTCTTTGATTCTCATACATGACTAAATCACCTACCAAGAATGACAGTTCAATCACCTTATGATTATATTGTTTCTGAAGTCATTTATGATATCCTTTATATGTTCCAAAGCATTTATCTGGGGTTCATCCAACATTACTAATTCCTGTATTCGTTGTTCGCAAAAAGTATCATTGTCAATTATCCCATGAAATGAAACACACAAAGAAGGTATTTATAATTGTAAGGGAATAATAGCATCAGTACCATAAACAAGATTATAAGGAGAAGTACGCGTTGCAGTAAAAACACTAGTCCTATAAGCCCATAAATCATAGGTAAGTACGGTATGCCAATGTTTCACATGCTTATTAACTATTTTCCTTAAGATTTGTTCAAAAAATTTATTTGATGCTTCAGCTTGACCATTAGATTGAGGGTAGTAGGGAGTAGAAAATCTACGTTGAATACCACATTTCTCCAAGAATTTTGTGACTTCTTTATTCTTGAAAGAAGTGTCATTATTCAAAGCTTTCATTGAAGGAATACCAAATCCTTCTATAATATGATTAAGGATAAAATCACAAATAACATCTGTAGTAGTAGAACAGAGAGGAATAGCTTCTACCCACTTCATAAAGTTATCTGTATCTTTGAGGATGTATGTATGCCATTGAGAAGAAGCTGGTGAGATTTTTCTAATAAAATTAAAACCCCAAATGCTAAAAATTCATGGAGCACCTTTATTACGAATCTAATGAGCAGAAGCATGAATTAAATTACCATGTTGCTGACACTAAGGAAAATTCTTAACAAATGTAAAAGAATCTTGTTCCAATGTTTTCCAATAGTATCCCATTCTAAGAAGTTTATTAACTAAAGACTTCCCACCAAAATGTCCCCCACAAGAACCAGAATGAGCTTCTGCTAAAGCTATCATAATTTTGGTTCTACCAAGACATCTTAATCAAAAAACATTATAAGAACGTTTGTAAAGCGTATCTCCCAAAATGATATAATTTGTAGCAAGTTTCTAATATGATTACGCATGTTCCTTGTTGTTGATTCTGGAAAAGTATTATCTTTAAAAAAATGAAAGATGTGTGAATACCATTCATCCAAATGCAAGTTAAAACAATCATCAGTAACCTTATTATAAATTACAGGGTGTTTAAGAGTATCTATAGTAAATTGAAATTCTTTGGCATTATTCTCCAGACAAACGAAAGAAGCTACGCTTTCCATGGTGTTCGCATGTCGATTATCTTTCCTAAGTAAAGTCTGAATCGTATAAGAAGAGAATTATAAAAGAATATCAAGAGCCAAATATATATATTGCATCATTTTATCATTCTTAGTATGATAAACTCCTTTGATTTCATCAACAATCAATTGCGAATCCCCGTATATTTCCAACTTTTTATTATGAAGGGATGAAGTTGCTCGTAAGCCAGCTATAAGAGCTTCATACTCCACAATATTGTTAGTACAAGGTAAGGTAAATTTATACTACATAGGGATCGGTTTCTTTTTAGGAGGAACCAATATAATGCCTACACCAGAACATGTCTTACATTTAGAACTATCAAAATATAATTCCCAAACATCCTCCTACATGATAGCTAAAATGTTCTCATCAGGGAATTCTATTGAGGTAACGCTACTATAAGAATGAGGACAGGGAGCTTCACCTAAATAATCATTTAAATATTTTCCTTTAATTGACTCTTGAAGAATGAAATTAAGATTGAATTATGCAAGTAACATCACCCACTTTTCCAGATGGCCAGAGAGATCAGTCTTCAAAAAAAGGTGTTTTACAGGATCAAATTTAACAATCACATTGACCTCAACATTCAATAGGTAATGCTTTGAGTTTTTGACAAGCATAAACTAAAGCCAAGCATTTTCTTTCCAAATCTGTATATCTTGTTTCATAATCAAGTAAAGTCTGACTAATGTAATACACTAGTCTTTCCATACCTTCGCTATCAACTTGAGCCAACAATGCACTCACGACATTCCGAGTAGTGGAAGTATATTGATAGAAGGGTTTATTAAATTGAGAGGGTTGCAAAATAGGATGATTAGAAAGATACTACTTCAATCATTTGAAGGATTTTTTACATTCCTTATTCCAAGAAAGAGTGGTATCTTTTCTAAGCAAGGAAGGGAAAGGAACAATTCTATCGGCTAACTTAGAAACAAAGAGACAAATAGCTTGTATTTTTTGTTGTAAACTGCTTAATTGAGAAATATTCTTAGGAGGAGACACGCTAAAAATAACATCAATAATTTTAGTATCAACCTCTATTCCTTGCTTAGAGAGTATAAATCCTAATAACTTACCAGAATCAACTCCAAAGGCACATTTCTTAGGATTCAATCTCATATTATAACTCCTAATTATTTCAAATATTTGCTGTAAAATAAACACATGATCCTCTCTTTGTATAGATTTTGGCAAAATATCATCCACATAATCTTCCAAAATATTATGAATGTAATCATGAAAAATCAAAGTCATAGTGCGTTGATAAGTTGATCCCGCATTTCTTAATCCAAAGGGCATCATGACCCAACAAAATATTCCCCAAGGTGTTATAAATGCAGTCTTAATTTGATCTTCAATAGGAATAAAGATTTTATTATAACCCACAATAACCATCCATAAAAGATAGTAGAGCATGACCCGTTGTCGAATCCATAATCATATCAATATTAGATAACGGGAAATCATCTTTTAAGGGTGCCTTATTTAAATCTCAAAAATCAGTGCACATCCTTATCTTATTTTCTCCTTTAGAAATAACCACAATATTGGAAATCCATTTAGAGTAATCAATAGAGTGGATGAACTTAGCACCTAATAATTTTTCAATTTTGGCTTTAACTAATAAAGCAATGCCTTTATTCATCTTACGGATTTTTCGTTTCAAAGGTTTAGCATTAGGTTTGAGAATAATATTGTGAGTTAAAATCTTAGGATCTATCCCCGACATATCCAAATATGTCCAAGCAAATATATCCTTGTATTCAAGTAAGAGGGAAACCAACTGATCATTTTCATCTTGATTCAAACATTTCCCAATTTTGATTATTTTTTTAGAGCGATTCACATCCATTTGAACTTCAATAGTCTCAGTTATTAATAAATTAATTTGCATGGGATAATCCATTGGTAAAGGAGAAATATTGTGTTCATCATGTTCTCCAAAATAGGTTTCATTATTCAGATAATAGGGCTCTCTTCTTTTATAATGAAATGTAGGTAGATCTTGATAAGGCCCTAAAAAATTGGCTAAGGCTTCATCCTCAGGAAAAATATTGAAACTAGGTTTTTGATCCATATCAAGGAGAAGTGGATTAACCAGCTTCAAATTTCCACCACAGATGTGATTTAAATTAAGAGGAAAAGCCAATGGTTGTTTATAAGGATTGAATCCTATTCCATAAGTATAATCATAAACTTCATTGTCCAAGGGAGCTTGTATACCTTGTTCATATTTACCACATCCTTTCCCGTTGAATCCTGATTTCTTGAGTAGATGATAACTAGAACCATATCTATCGGCCATATCAGATTGAGTTAATGGAGAAACATATGTCACAATGTCATAGCAATTTGGTTTTATTGTCTCAATTGTTTCTTAAAGTGAAGAAGCAACAAACTTACTTTTTAATTCCTCAGAAAGTGGAGATGGAGTAAAAACTTATTTTTCAAACGAACTTTGTTCTTTCATAAACTCTAAACTAGAAACCTTATATTATCCCATAAAAGAAGGATTAAAATCAAATGGTCCCCAATCATATGCAGTCAAAGAAGAAGGTGGAGCTTCATCTTGTTTAACTTCAGGTGGTTTCTCATGTTCCTTACTTTGTTGTATAGGTTTAGAAACCTTAGCATATTCTGCATTTAGGCAAGGATTAGGCGCATCATATGCATGTAGTGTATACATCAGATTGTTATAAACGAACCTAACCATATGATGAAGAGTAGAAGGAAAAGGTGAATTGGTGTGTTGAGAAGAACTTGACCAACCTTAATAGGTATTGTAATAATGCCCAAAGTTTTCTTTGTGATATTATGAAATCCATGAATAGGGATATTATTTGGTTGAATAGTTATAAGATCGGCCTTAATTTCCTTAATAATATCCATGCTACAAACATTAATCCTAGATCCATTGTCAAATAATGTTCTATGAATGATACTCTGATTGATAGACACAGCAACCATAAGCGCATCATATTTGTTCTGCACCTCAATAGAAGGTAAATCATCATCGGTAAACACAATAGGAGGTACATAAGGCATAGTATGCATGCACTCCAAAAATGAATTGATATTCTCTTGTTTAGGGGGTGGAGCAGGAAGAGTGGATAAAGCTTATTGCAAAGCCTCATGATATGTAGGATAATTTTGAAGCAATTCCCATAAAGATATCTTAGCTGGAGTAGCGTGTAATTTCTCAAATAAGTCATACACATTAAAGGAAGAAGGTAACCTAGGTGCTTGAGGAAGCCCATGTTGAGGAGCTAAAGAAGCTGGAACACAAGGTTGAGGATTATTTCGTGTGCAATAATCATGTGAAACATAATTCATGTTATCAAAGAAATCGAAAGGATCTTTAGGTTTGCCCTTAATAATTTTTTGAGGACATCCTTTTACCATCATCAAAGGTTTAGGGAATAACATTCTAGGTGAATCAATGTTGCAAATAGTGGAACATGAAGGTAACCATGCACACACCCTATGGTAAAGGTCAATTGGAGAAGTTGTGGAGGAGGATGAAATAGGAATAGGATCCATGGAGATCTCATTTGAACCATTTTTATTCTCACTTCCATGTACCTCATTAAGGGATCTATCTTCTTGTGCAATAAAAGCTTCATCAAAGTATTCAAAACAAAAGTCATACATGTTGAACACAAAATAAAATTACAAGCATGTATATGTTTTTGTGTTTTTTTTTAAAGGAAATTTTGTAATTTTTTTTAATATATTTTTGAAATATAAATGCAAGAGCATAAAATAAATCTACTTCTATATTCATGAAATATCTAATATAAAATGTAAATCTAACACCAAAAAGAAAGAGTTGTCTATTGCAGGTTTATCAAAATGGAAAGGGTAAATTTGGATGATCTTTTAAATAGGGTTTTAACAATGGAAATTTGCATATAAAAGAGACCCTATGCCAAATTCAACCATTTACATTTAATTGTTATGATAAGTAATGTCAAGATTGAAAATACTTGCAAAGAATAATGGAGTAAAATAGCTACCTCACATCATAGTAGATCTAGAAATACCCTTTTTCTGATGCCTGAGTTGAGTTTCTGAAAAATCAGGAACCTGTTCTAGAATAGAAATGCAGAGATGGACAAAACCTAGAAATCTTTTTCTGATTTGGCTCAGTTCTGATTTTGACCCTCAAGTCAATGTCACCATTGACCAAAACTTTCTGATTCTAACCTAGGGTAGAATCGACCTACGATTTTGACCCAGAACAAAATGTTGATTTTGACTCAGAAAAAAATGTCATATTCCAACCTGCAACTCCTGAAACAACACCTACAAATAACTCAAAAAGGGGGTTTTTGGGTGGCTATATAGGGTTTTTCCTTAGTAAAAGCCCCATTTTGGTGGTTTCCACCTCCACGAGCAGCCGAATATAATAGAATGTATGTGTTTTTTTCTCTTATAAAGAGCTTTGAATGTATAATACGAAGATCTAATCCTCTAGATTAAAACCCTAACATGAATTAAAAATCAGAAAGAAATTCATAGATTTGAATATGATAAAGAAAGCATACCAAGCCCCCAAGGCTAAAGTATTCCTATTAAACTCACAATCCATAGTTTCTACCCCATGATAGTATCTTTTAAATTCTTGAATGTTAAAAATGGTAGATCCAAGAAGAAGGATGGAAGGAAGAACTCTTTCTTTCACCAAGGAAGATCCATAATAGATTTCCCACAAAATGCTTATTTGTTTAAGGAATCATCAGATATTTTCCTTCTATATCATCCTCTTGCTTTCTTGTGTCATCATCATGTTATAATCGTAATTGCATCATGTCATCTCACGATTTGGTTTCATGAAGAAATGAAGTCCAAAGAGAGTGTTTATATAGAGATCTCAATATATACCTCCTAGGGAAATGAAAGAGACCCAAATTCAAATTTCACCTTGAATTATGGTCCAATTACAATCACCAACCACAGAGGGGATGTATTAATTCAAATATCATTGAAAACACTTTTGCATCTGGACCCGGGGACCTATTTTTAAGTTTAGAACTATGACAAGCTCTAGATCTGAAAGCGGGGACCAACACCCGATAGAGTCCAAAATCGATCTTGACCTTGACCTAGGTCAAGGTTGACCTTGATTCTGACCTAGGTCAGAATTGAATTCTACACTGACTTGAGGTTTCAGGCAGGTCACCTTGACAAATCTACAAGATTTTCAGGTTAGACGGGGACCTAGGAAGGTGAGAAAACACACCAGAGTTTTGAGAGGAGGAACAAAGGCCATAGAGGAAGTATAATGAAGATTAGGAGAGACAATACATAGGTTCTACCTAAAAATAAATCCATAGAGAAGGCAATTAAGGAGGATCCATAGCACCCTAACCGTAGTTTCATCTAGAAATGGAGAATTAAGTGCAAATGCATCCTAAAATGCTGATCTAATATACAAGTGTACTAAATGAGGGTGAAAAACCTACCAAAATTGAAGTGCTTCCATTTTAAGATGATACATTAGGTCATAGGGCTAATTAGGTCCTAAGAGGTCTATATTAAGTCTAATTAGGTCTTACATGTAATTATGTCCTAATAGGCCTCATTAGGTCCTAATAGGTCTTATTATGTCCTAATAGGTGTAATTAAGCCTACATAGGTATTCTTTATCAAAATAGGTCTAATTAGGTATTGCAATATCATGCTTACATGTTTCATTAAGACATGTCATAACCATCAACTTAAAATATCCAGAGAGAGAGAGAGATTGTTTCCTATGATATCTTTCCCATGCTTCTTCACGTATTCTTTGTTCAGTCTCTTCTGAATAATGTCATGTACTCTTATGTAGTCTTCTCTTTTTATTTCCCATCACAAGTTACAAAACTGTTCCACTAAATTTTGAAAAAATTCAATTTCAAAAGTCGTCCTTCTCCAAAATGTAAATTATTTTACAAATTCCAAATTAATAAGATCAGGAAACCACATATTTATTTATATGTAATCGTTTAGAACCCAAAATAGAACCAAATAGGCTAACATAGGTTTCTATCTAAAGTAATCTATAACTTTCTATCGAAACAGATAACTTTCTATCAAAAATATTTTTCCAAATGGGTTAACACACATTAAACCATGCAATTAATTTTGATAGAAAGTAGTTCGGATCGAAACTAATTAGTTTTTATGGAAACTACTTTCTATTGAAAGTAGTTTCTATCGAAAGTCTCTGATTAGAGGCCATTTGCATAGTTTGACACAATTCTGAAGTTTTCATGGCTTTGGGGCTCAAATGGAAGAATAAGGAGATGTCCTTTTTTATATCACAATTAATATGAATGAGCTTTCTAAAAAATATAGATTTGATAATTTTTGAATTAATTAGGCCTATGTTTTTTTACATGCATCGAATATAGGATTTTTATCAAATATAAACCTCTGAGTTTGACGTTCAATGAAAAATAGTAGAAAAGAGATTTTTTTTTTGAAAAATAATAGTTCCCTCTATCTTGGAGTCTAATTTCTATAAAAAAAAATGAATTTTGATAAATACACAACATGTTATAAGCTATGTAGTCAAGGTATGTCAAAATTATGGTTTACTCAACTTCAAACATTCATAAAATATGCAATATTCATGATAAAGTCATCAAACTAATTGCATGCCCTCAGAATGGATGTTACAAAACTAAATTTGAAAGAAGCACATTGATATCTATTTTAGAAAAATAGTTATGCTCTATGAAGTCAATGTAACTCTTTGAAAATGACATTTTCAACAACATAGCAGTTTTTGTGGGAGAGAAAAAATGTTCAAATCAATTCAAAAAAAGAAAGAAAAAAAATATTTAGAATCTAGACAAAAAATCCTAAAAGGCTCTAGTTTAGGTCATCTTTCAATTTTAAACGGTTTAACGATAATATGCATCTGAATCTGAAAGGTTTTTTAAAAATGTAGACTTGAGTGTCCATTTAGGCAAACAAGTGTAACCCACTATTGTGGGTTCACTAAACAATGTCATTCTTCCAATTGTCTACAAATTTATTTTTGATTTTACGATCAAAACCGTGGATTGTTTCTAGAAAAGCGGTAACTCCAATCTTCTTCAAACTCCTCCAAATGGTGGGATCATTTTTAATCTCCTCTCAATTGATATGTTCAAGATTATTTCTATCACTGCCCATTTTACTAAGATAAGAAATGACAAACCCTCTATTCCTATCACTGACATAGCCTCTGGTAAAACACCTGGCAGAACATTGAAAGAGAAATAATGCTAAAATTGCCCAGAAAGCATGTGAAATGGAAACCCTATATTTTTTTACTTAATGCATGTCATCATTAAACCTACCAATATGAGATTTGTGCATGTCTCTTTTCTAGCTTTATCATTTTCAGACCACCTTGGGACACATTTCTTGCATCTACCACCTCATGAATCTATTACCTTGGACTCTAATATTGCAAAAATAATCCACTATAGTATTACCTTCTATATATATCTATGTTTGTGTGTGTTATCTTTCATCCTTCAAATGAATTAATGATACCTTGGAAATCTTTGATCCAATTATTTATTGACCATGAGGGGGATTGAGTACATTTTAAGCATTGAATAATATTATTCTAGTCCTCCTCAACCCAGACCTTGGTGAAATTCTTTTATTTAGCCAAGCATAGGCCATGGTAGGTAGCTACAACTTCATTAGTACAATTTTTTTGACTTCCCAAGGGGAGTGCCACCACTGCTAAGAACCCACCATATTCACTTATCAATACTCATCAAAGCATACACACTTGTTAACTTAATTTAATAGCTTGTTTTCTTTCTTTTTCTTTTTGGATTTGTAAGCTAATGTGACACATGTATTTCATTAGGTATTTTATCTCATCCATCCTACCTCATTTGATTAAATCAATAATGGTGGCTTTTGTGAACTCATATTGGAATTTTTCTTTATTTGAAAAACTCCAAAATGAGTTTTGTTTAATAGATGAAATGAATATTTCATGGGCATGAGATGAAATTTTCCTATGGTTATGAGTTTTTTCTTAGATTTTCTAGTCATGTCATATGAGATGAATTTGATTACAAAGAATTTAAATCATGATGGAAATTTTAGCATTCAAAGCCTTATAAAAATATAAATGTGAATGTTAGAGTGGTAAAACAATTATAGAGAATGTCTTCAAAGTATTATTAAATCATGAACTAAAATTATGTATGTATTTTATAGGATATTGCTCATGATGGAATTGGGAAATACTGAAATCTAATTTTCAGTATTTTCTATGTCTTTGTAAACTAAGGGGTCGAGCACAAGCAAAATTTAAGTGGACAGAGGCAAAGAAACAAGTATTTGAAGAGTTAAAGGAAATATTATGTTCAACACTAGTATTGGTCCTCAAAAATCTGCAACAATCATTTGATATAGAAACTAATGCATCTGATTATGCTCTTGGCTTATATTCCCACAACATGGGCATCCTATTGCCTATCATAGTAAAAAAAATTTTTGATACAGTACATAGGTACCCCACCTATGACAAGGAGTTGTATGCTATTGTTTAGGCCTGCAAACAAAGCAAACATTATATACTAGGAAAGGAAACTATTATACATACATATCAAAAACCTGTTCAATTCTTAAAAACACAAGGGAAGTTCTAGAATGACAGACATAAAAGGTGGTCATCTCATCTACAACAATTTTACCTCAACATTCGTCATAAAAAGGAAGTAGTAACAAAGTGGCAAATTAATTGAGTAGGCCTCCAATTCCAGGTTAAACATTGGTGCTGGATTCATGTGGTCATCAGTCATCCACATGGGAACAACTATATGGTATTGAACTAAATTTTGCTAACATCTATATTAATTTGGTAGAAGCAAAGTGTGTCTCTAATTTTCACTTGCAGGATGGGATGCTTTTACATGTTGGTCATATATGTGTACCCACTAAGGAATGAAATAAATTGATATGGGAAGCTCACTAGAGTCATGTTGTGGGACATTTTGGTATTGGTAAGACTACTGATATCCTTCAAAAGAATTTCTATTGGCCAAAAATGAAGCAGGATATAATTTCATATATACAAGCTTGTGCAGCCTGTGCAATTGCAAAGCCACCAAACCATAACTTGGGTCTATACTTACCATTACCTATTCGTGATCAGCCATGATAGTCTGTTTCAATGGATTTTATGTCTGGGCTTCCAACTACCAAGTGGGGGCATGATTGTGTATATGTTATGGTAGATAGGTTTTCTAAAATGGCTATCATGGTAGCATGTAAAAAGATAATTTCTGAAGAAGAGACTGCAAACTTATTTTTTGAAAATTTTTGGGTTCATTTTGGTTTTCCCAAAAGCATTATTTCTGATAGGGATAACAATTTCATCAGCAAATTTTGGTCTGCACTATGGGCTAAAATGGACATAAAGTTGACAAAGTCCACAACAATTCTATCCCCAAATAGATGGGTAGACAGAAGTGGTGAATCTAATGATCATTCATATCTTATGGATGTATCATTCAAAACATCCTTGCACATGGGATAAAAGCTAAACCTACGTTCAACACAACTACAACTGTGCGCTCCATAGTACTATAGGTCATACTCCATTTGAGGTTTGTCTTGGGTATCAACCATTAACACCTATGGATGTAGCACTACTAGTTTTGAAATTAGATAGTCTATTGAATGCTCACAAGGAGGTAGATAAAGCAATAAAATTCATTGATAACATTAGACACCTACAACAGCAAGTCATGATATTTTGGAGTAGAGTAATCAGAAGTATAAGGAAATGCACATGATAAACATATAATTCCTTATCACTTTCATATTGGTGACAAGTTATGGTTATGTCTTCAGAAAGAGGGCCTTCACAAACCAAATAGGAAGCTTCGTCATCTTAGTTATGGCCCATATACTATTATGGAGCAAGTTTGTGAGAATTATTTTGAACTTAATTTTCCATCCTTCTTGGGCCTACGTCAAGTTTTCAATGTGGAATTCTTGAGACAATATTTTCCTCATTTTTTGGACATTTCCCAAGCTATTGAACACATTCAAGCTGCAAGATTATCTACTACTATTCTAGTATAGTGTGACCATGTTAATGAAGTCATTTTAAAGACTTTGATAAATTAGAACATTCCTCTTTATCAGGTCGTTTGAGCTTGTCAACATCCTCATCAAGGCAAGTGGCTAACTAAGGAATAAATTGAATTGAAGCACACTTTCCTCATTTGTTGTAGAAGATTAGTGCAATGGGACCCATTTCCTCTCAAGGGGGGAGGAATGATCATGATGGAATTAGGAAATAATGAAATCTAATTTTTTAGTATTTTTTGTCTAAGTAAACTGCATTTTTGAAGGTCTTCAGGGTATTTCTAGGTCTATCTCCCCTGGGGTAACGTTGGTTTCATCTCCCAATTTGGGGTCTACAATTTTTTATTATCTTTCCAATGAAGTAAACAGTTATCAAATCAGACCTAGGACTAGAAAGTTATGCCTTCTCCAAGTAGGCCTAAAATTTTATATAGTTTTTTGAAATTATTGGTAGTTTTAATAAGTTTAATTGTAATAAACATCATGTGAGGACTCTACATTTCATTTTGAAGGTATTATGGTGACCCTTGGGATCCATCATATTTGTATAAACTCCAATTTTGAATAGAATGGATTACTTTTTTAGGCTTGCAATTTTGTTGTTAGTCTTCTGGTTTTTATATTGAACTTGACAATACTGCAGGTATCACACCAGGTATTGAAATTTGATTCATAATTCAGATCAGATATGTTATATTTTTCATGAAATTAAAGATAGAACACACACACACACACACACACACACACACACACACACATAGTACATTTGAATCAATTGAATATAATAATTCTTAATTAATCCTATCTTGTAATATAGCTCCAGGTTGTGATATTATATGTCATTCATATTTCTTATTTTTGTCATAGAATTTAAGCTACAAAACATTGAATGTTGGATAGATTTGAAATATCATGGATACAATCTATGAGAGATATATACATATCAATAGAAATGAGGTAATTATTTTGTAATACTACTAGAACTTTATACCCATATTGTTTGAATGGAAAAATTTTAAGAAATCATTCATTTTCTCTTTATACATGAGATTTAGAGTTATTGTAAAAATATTCCAACCACTACAAACCCTACGACCCTTACAATCAAATTTTTAAAATAAGAGCTATGAAGATTATAAATATGCGAAGAGCTGGAGTTTGTTAGATTTTGTAGATAGGTATAAGGTTTGCTAGAGTTAGTAGGCAAGTATTTTGAGCCAAATTTAATTCTACATGGGCCAATCTTTTTCAATATTTTTATTTTGATCAAGGAATCAAAATATTTTTAGTTGAGTAGATATTGGTCAAAACCTACTTGGATGATAAAGGCTACAACGAGGATGCCACAATGCGGAACATGGTTTCAACCTGTATGCCTCCTTTTTGTGATTCATGATTCCCAAGCTTTCCAAAGGTGGGGGTTAGTAGCAACGGTTTTACAATGATATAAATCCAATACCCAAGAACTACTAAAATGAGTAACTTGAAATGTAACCAATAAAATGTACAAGCAATGAAAGGAAAACAAATGAATGCAAACCCCAAAGTGCTTGAAGCTTCTATTGTCTCTCTCTACTCCTTTCAAAATATTGTTTTTGATGCTTAGTATTGGTGTGGGTAACGTCTATGACTTAAAAAGTGTCAAGAATTTGATACTTGAAATGTGTGTGTGATCGCAAGATGGCTTGAATGCTAGAACCAAACTGACATAGTAATGGCGCACGAGAGCTTGAAATCCTGGATCCTTCAAATGGTTATGAAAGGTTTATTATATAGGAATTGGGGATGAAATGAACGGTTGATATTAATCCCAGAGATAGGGAGATAAATAGTTGAGATCAAAGGGAACTGGAGAAGCCATCAATAAACTCCACCTCTTCAAAGTCTAAAGAGGAGATAGAGTTTGGTTGACTGAAGAGCTAATTGTGAGTTACCTTTTTGAACTGAAGAGGTGGGTGAAGTTACCCATGTGGACTAGAGAGGTGGGTGAAATTACCCATGTGGACTGGAGATATGGGTGGAGTAACCCATGTGATCTGATTGGAGTTATCTCTTTGAAGATAAATGAATATTTAATTCATTTATTTAATTAAAGTTTTCAACATGTGAGATAATTGAATTCTTTTTTATTTAGAATTGC
>MU228323.1:898259-912194 GCA_018584345.1 Thuja plicata | reverse complement strand
TGTGAGATAATTGAATTCTTTTTTATTTAGAATTGCTTTATTGAATGAAATTAAATTAATTTAATTGAAATTAATTTAATTAGAAGAATTTAATTAGTAAGTTTAAATATTTGAATTTAAACTATAGAAAATTGAATTAATTAATTAATTAATTGTAATTAATCCATTAAGGTTAATTAATTAAATAAAATTAATTATTTAATTAATTTTGGGAATTTGATTAGATGATTTGGGGAATGAATTTAGAAGTAAATAGATGATTAATTAATGATTAAAAAACTAATAATTAATAGATGAAAATTAGTGTTTTTAATGTAAAGTCGCAAGCCTGTCCATTTTTGCGTGTCTACATTTACCCCTCTTTGATGCGATGTGACTTGTCATAGTATGTCAAAGAATTTTCAGATTTGGTCCTTCCCCAGCTTGCCCCAGTGATAGCAAGTGGACTATATCCCCCCTCAACAAATTAAGCATAGAAAATGCGTCAGATGAGTATTAATTTGTTGAAAATGCGAATCACTATATGATGATGATGAATGCATGCCTATGTTAGTTATGATGTTATTGATGATGGATGCATTGATTATATGATCTACTATGCACATGTTTTGAAATTTTTTAATGCAATAAATGAATGCAATCTATCATGCACAAATTTTTTGAGTAATGCATGTGTTAGTTAGAATGAAGCTAGTTTGGAATGTGATCTCTGGGATTGATTGATAGACATGGAATGATAGAAAGGAAATTTTCATTTTTTTGATAGATATGAATTGATAGGATGTATGAGTGATTCAACGCTGTCATGTTTCCAATTTTTTTCATCATTGCATCATTTTTATTTTTTGAAACTTTGAAGGGCGTCTAATGCATCCAGATCACATACCATCTGGATACTGCCATGACCTCTTGATAACCAGAAGGAGTAGAGAGATTGAATAGAAAGAGAACTTAGTGCACCCAATTATTGACCATCTAGGTTCAACTATGTTCCCTATTTGAAAAGAAAGAGAGCCAAAAGCACCCAGATATTGACCATTTAGATACCACTTTGTCCTTTGAATTAACTAAAAAAAAAGGAAACCATGATAGAACTCCTATGAACCCAGAATCCATCTGGATTACACTGCAAACTCTTGATTCCGTAAAGAAAAGCCAAAGAAATCAAGATAGAACTCCTCCGCCCCTAGAGTCCATCTTGATAACATCGTAAGCTCTTGATTGAAAAAAAAAAGAAAAAGACCATAGAAACCAAGATAGAACTCCAACGCACTTAGAGTCCATCTGAATAGCATTGCGAGTTCTTGCCTATAAAATAAATAAGCATATAAAAGAGAAGGAATGTCCAATTCTTTCCTAGGGTTAAGCTCAAATCATGGAACTGCGCGGCTGCCAGATAAGTGACAGCGCCTACCGCATTTATCCTAAATCATCATGGTCCTAAAATTAAAGTGAACATTCAACAGATAGAAATCAAAGAAAATAAGTCATGATCTATCATAGCTACTCTCCTCACGTGGTGGATCCTAGAGTAGCATAAGAACATAACCATGAAATATAGACTGACATATGACTGACTGACTAACTTAGTCAACATGTTTAGATGGTTCCTTGATGTACAGTTGGATTCTCTTGATTGGCTCGACTCTTTAGATAGGCTTGATTAGCTTGATTGCTTGAGTGTGTCTAGTTTTAGTAATAAATTACTCATATAAGACTGACCTGTCTAGTTTGAGTGTATCCATCACTGTGTAAGATGATTGATATGATTTTATTGATTGATTGTGATCATTTTGGAAGCTAATCCAGCTGTGTCAAATGGGCCCAATGCTGATTCACAAAGATCATGATTGTGACAATTGATAGATTGTCTTGGTCGTCAGTTGCTTGCTGATTGATTTGATAGATTGATAAAGCTGTGTCAGATGAACCCAATGCTAATTCACAAAGCTCATGACTGTGACATTGATTGATTGGGTGTGATCACCCTTTTCTCTCTTAATAACTGAGTTATCTTTATTGCTTGGGATTTTGCAATTTTTTGATTGTTTTTTATGAAGATTGATTTTATCAGAACATTTTGATCTTTCTTTTTGATTAGTTTTCCATGTTTTTGGATTTTTTCTGGAAATTTAGAATCACCTCCTAGTCTGGTGGACAAGTATTAACCATTGGTAAGTGCTTGGTGCTCAGAGGGGAGTGTTCTTCTGGATATAGCTTGGGTAGTCAGTCTTGCATTTTAAAGTGTGCTCAAGATTTTGATCTTGGAGTTCATTGATGGTGAAGCTGGATGTCAACACTTGGCGCCTATTTCCCAGGTTTTCACTAAGGTACCTACTCAATAGCGCCTATTTGCCAAGTTTTCACTAAGAGAGAAATTTTGTTTCTCTTTACTTTTTTTCTTTTTCCATTTTTTTGTCGTCACCAAGGTGCTTGATTGCCAGGTTTTCACCAAGGTAACATTTTTTATTTTTTTATTTTTTTGGTATTTTCTGGATATGTAGATAGGTGCCTTAACCATAGAGACCTCAATGGTAGAACCTATTGAGTTTCATGCTGTTGATGTATCTAGGGAGATAATATCCTTCTGGTGTCACCAGTATGTATGCCCCACTATGGGTAGAGCAGATAATGACATATGCTCCTAGATAGTTAGCCTCAAACTTTCTGAGTTTGACTCACTCTGCTTGGTTCTTTTGATTTTTGATGAGGACAAGGTCTCCTACCTCAAATGTTCATGACCTCACCTTCTTCTGATAGTTCCTTCTAAGGCAATTCTGATAGCCTTGTAAGTGTTTGAAGGCATGTTGTCATCTTTCATGTAGTAACTCCAGTTCACTGAGCCTTGCTACTCTGTAGTCTTCGTCTATAATCAGGTTCTTCAAATATATCCTTAGGGATGGGATTTCCACTTGGAGGGGTAATACACTAGGAAGAAAGGAGTGGCTCTTGTAGGTGTTCTCACACTAGTTCTATATGCCCATAATATGGGACTAAGCTATAAATGCCAGTCGCATCCTGATTCATTCACTGTTTTCTTCAAGATTTTCAAGATTTTTTTTTTGTAGCTTCAGCTTGGTCATGCCCTTGAGGATAATAAAAGGAAGAGAACCCTTATTTGATATGGAACTATTCACATAGCTCTTTAACATCTTTGTTTTGGAAAGGCGTACCATGATTTGTCAGGATAGTTTGAGGAATCCCATATCGACATATGATGTGGTTGAGTATGAACATTGATATCTACTTTCCTATAATGTAAGTGAGGGGAATTTCTTCTACCCACTTAGTGAAGTACTTTATTTCCTCTATGATGTATTTGTGTCCATTTGCTGAAGAAGGTGTAATTTTTCCCACTAGGTCAAATCCCCACATGGAAAATGACAATGGTGATGTGATAGGATTTAGTTCTTTGGCTGGTGCATGGATGAGGTCTCCATGAATTTGACATTTTCTACACCTTTGTACATGTTTGTGTGCATCTGTATCCATTGTGGGCCAATATTATCCCATGCGAATGATCTTCTTAGCTAAGCTATTACCACCTCTGTGGGTTCCACAAATTTCTTCATGTACCTCATATAGAGCTCTCTGGGATTCCATGGAAGTGAGAAATTGTAGTAGCATTCCATATAGACTTTGTCTATATAAAGTAGTTGAGAGGATGGTATACCTAGAGGCTTGGAAGATGAGGAACTTTCTCTGGTTTCTAGACAAGTTGGGAGGTAAGGCACTATTTTGGAGGTAGCTGTATACATCTTGGTACCATGGCATTGCAGGACCAACAAGGACGCATGCTGATTCTTTGATGGATGCTTGATCTGATGGCACCAAGAGTTGTTCTACTAGAAAATAGAATTGTGTTTCATTGCCTGGCATATCAATCAGTGAGTCTATGGTAGCCATTGCATCTGTAGCTTTGTTATGAGACTGTGGTACTTACTCGAAGGAGATGTACTAGAACTTGGTGCACAATCTTTTCATCTATGCTCTGTATGGTATTAGCATCTCATATTTTTTCATATAATCATTGTTGACTTGGCTAATGACCAATTGTGAATCTGTGTAGACCTTAAGGTTCTTGATTCTCCATTGAATTGCTATCTTTAACCCGATGACCAATGCTTCATATTCTTCTATGTTGTTTGTGTAGGGGAAGTTAAGTCTGAAATATTTTTGAATTGTATCATTATCTGGTGTGACAAGCACTATTCCTGCCCCTGAACCATGGTTCATGCATGACCCATCAAAGTATAGTTTCCATATCTTGATCACTAGTTACAGTGTCATAATAGATTCATCGAGAAAGTCAAAAATGATTGACTGATGATCCTGGATGGGTGCCTCTACTAGTTGGTCTGCAATCACTTGCCCTTTGATGTCCTTTATGTCTACGTACTCAATGTCAAACTCACTTAAGATCATTACACACTTTGCAAGTCATCCGATGAGCGTTACTTTGCTTAGGAGGTACTTTAACGGATCAATATGTTCTATCAACTTTGTTTGGTGACTCAACATATAATGTCTCAGCTTCTGGGAAGCAAAGAAAACTACAAGGCATGACTTTTCAATTGCAGTATAGTTGAGCTCATATCCTACCAATGTTCTTCTTAGATAGTAGATGGCCCTTTCTATACCTGTGTCATCATGTTCCACCAAGAGTATGCCTAATGTTGATTACATTGTTGAGATATATAGAAGGAATGGTCTACCTTGGGCTGGTGGCACCAATATAGGAGACTTGAGGAGGTAGTCCTTGAATATTTGGAATGCTTGTTTGCATTGCTCTGTCCATATGAATTTTATGTCTTTGTACAATAGATGTTTAAATGGGTGGCACTTGTCTGCTAGTAGAGCTATGAAGTGCCTGATTGATTGGAGCCTTCCTTGTAACCCCCTTAGTTTCCTTAGGTTTGACGGTGGTGGCATATCCAATATAGCTTTGAATTTCTCTGGATCTACTTTGATTCCTCTATGTGACACTATGAACCCTAGTAGCCTTCCTCTGGTAACCCCAAATGTACATTTCTTTAGGTTTAAACGGACCTTGTATTCCTGCATTTTGTCAAAGATTGGACCCAATACTTGAAGATGATCCTTGCAAAGCATTGACTTGGCTAGTATGTCATCCACATAGTATTCCATTATTTTGTGGATGAGATTATAAAAAATAGTTCTCATAGCCCTTTGATATGTTGTGCCAACATTATTTAGACCAAATGGCATGACTTCCAACAGTAAGTTCCCCAAGGACATGTGAAAGCTATTTTATGTTGGTCTTCTAGCATGATCCTTATCTGATTAAACCCTGAAAAGCCATCCATGAGTGATAGCATTTGATGTCCAGCAGTTAGAGCCACTATCATGTCAATATTAGGTAAAGGAAAATCATCCTTGGGACAAGCTATGTTGAGATCTATGAACTCTGTGCAAATCTGTATCTGACCACTATGCTTTATAACTGGTACCAAGTTAGATATCGAGTCTACATATAGGATTGGCCTTATGAACTTGGAATCTAGGAGTTTTTTCAATTCTTCCTTGACTAGAAATGAAACATGGGGATGCATCTTCCTTAGCTTCTTCTTGATAGGTTTGGCATTGGGTAGCAATGGGAGATGATGTAGCATGAGTTATGGATCTAATCTTGGCATATATGAGTATGACCATGCAAAGTTGATCATCCTTTCATTGAAGAAATTGATGAACTGTTCTCTCTCCTCTAGGGTGAGTGATATTTCCAAGTATATGTTCTTTGGGTTCTTTTCATCTCCCAAATTG
Source organism: Thuja plicata (assembly GCA_018584345.1). Classification (NCBI taxonomy): domain Eukaryota; kingdom Viridiplantae; phylum Streptophyta; class Pinopsida; order Cupressales; family Cupressaceae; genus Thuja; species Thuja plicata. The sequence continues at coordinate 906,410 of MU228323.1, read as the reverse complement.
ACTTCTTATGTTTCTTCTTCTAGTAATTTCAATTTCTCCTCTGTCAAGGGGAGGTTTTCCTTCTTTCCATCTTCTAGCACCTCAGTGAGGTTTTCTCTAGAAGATACTTCTTGTTTTATCTTTTTATCATTTTTTTGTTCTTTTTTTTTATTTGATTTGATGACTGGAAAGACTGGATTCCTCCCCAAAGTATGCTGATCTGTCGAGGTAAATGGAGAAACTTGCTTTATGGTCTCCTAATGGAATTCCCTCTCGAAGTCCTATGAACTCTACAATGGCCTCATCATTCTCAAAAACATCCATATTAGGCGGTCTTTTTTGATCCCACTCTATTAGTTCCAGGTGTACAAGACATAGGTCCTTGTGTTGGTTTGAATCTATTTGGTTGAAAGGGACTTCAGATAGCGTTTTGGAAAACCTAGACTTTGATGTGGACACATCACTTGAAGAATGGAGAATGACATCTTTATCTATGCAAGGTTGGTCATTAATGGATAGTTGGTAAAATTAGTCTTCCAGGTTTATGACACTGTCTAACTGAGGGGAATAATCTAGGATTGATAGTTCAGAGTCATGAAGGGATCTTCAATCATACTCATGGGAGTCATTTTCAATAGAACGCTCGTCAGATGTCTCACTTCCTTTGTTATTGTTGATTTCTATGTTGAGGCTCATTTGGTTTTGAGAGGTTCCCTCTTTGGTGGGCAATAATTGTGCCAGTATGTTGCTTATTAAGACATGTTCTGATTTATGCCCCTAGTGAATTTTTTCTATTTGTTCCTGATCAACTGGGATGTCTTGGATTGTAGTGCTGGTTCTTTCTTTCCCATAGCCTAACCCTCTTGTCTTTCTCTGGGTTGGCAGGAGAGACAATTCCATTAAGCCTTGTTGTCTCACCCCCAGACCAGTTGTACCATCATACGTGAGTCTTTGCAACATTGTATAACCATTTTCATAGTTTGATAAGGGTAGGGGTTATCGAAATGTCTCTTGTGGATCTTGGTACAAACATGTACTAATATCTTGTTCAAATGGCTTCTCTTCTGCAATGTCCCCCCATCTGACAAAAGTCATGAGCAAAATTCTAAATAGAACACACACTGGAGCTTCTATTATTATAACCAGTTGCGGCATGCCATATGCTCTTGGGCTCTGAGGCATGTTCATGATACTGAAATCCTCTTCATATTTGTATTCACCACAACTCTTTTCGATAATAGATATTTTTCCCTCTTTCTATGTGACATCCTTAGGAGTTTCTTCTAAAGAGGATGGGATGCTTGCATCCTGGTATAAGGGAACTTGGTTCTCAGCGCTGATTTAGAACACATTATAGTATTGGAAAGGATTGGGATCTCCCTCTATGATGATTTATTCTCCCTGGTGTGGGAACTTGATGAATTGATGGTATGTTGAGGGTACGACTTGCATTTCATGTATCCATGGTCTTCTTAGTAGCATGTTGTATCCCAACTGAAGGTCTACGATCTGGAAGGGAGTGTTCTTCACCACTGGACCAATACAGACAGGTAGAATAATAATACCTTTATAAGATCTTTCCTCTTCATGATAAGCTTTGATACTTATCCTCCTTGTGACATCAATCCTTGATTCTGAATATCCTAGCTTCTTGATTAACTTTAGAGTACAGATGTTTAATCTAGCCTCACCATCAACAAGGACTCTATGGATATCACTTCTGTGGACCTAGACAAGCAAGTGTAAAGGATCATTATGTAGGGGTTTATGCGGCGACACATCACAGTCTATGAATGTTGCATTTTAGTTAGAATCTATATGGTTAATTATTGTCTGGAAGCTCTCGGTTGTATGTCCCTAGGGATAGCTACATTCTGAAGGGCTTGGTCAAGTGCTAGTTTATGCTACAGAGATATGCGTAATAGGTCAAACATGGAGATCTGGGCAGGTGTGCGCTTTAGTTGATCCACTAGGTTGGGCTATGGATCTAGGGTTGCATTAGGATTGGCAGTTGAGGAGGTTACTCCTTGCAAGAAAACTCTGGTATGATGTGTGGTTACAAAAATTTGTTACCTTGGTCTTTGATAGCGATCTTAGCCACATGGTTATCTAAAGGATTTAGGAAATTGATAACGTTATCACTTTTGGCATATGTATAGCTGACCTGTTTTGATGATCCACCAGACCTAGAGGCTTTCCCTTTGTTTTGATCATGAAAAGTATCATTGAATATAGTGTGATTAGTTGTTCCTTTGGCTTGTGTCAATCAGATCTTTGATAGTGTGTTTCAATCGGTAATAGTTAGGTGTTTTGTGTCCTTTACCCGATGAAACTCACAGAAGTCTTTGTCATTATACCACCTTGATTTGTTTGCATCTTGTTCAAATTCCCTGATTTCTAGGAGAGTGATAGTGTTGGATTGTATTAGTTTTCTCAAAGCTGATTCTATCGGCTCTCCTAATGGTGTAAAATCTTGTTGCTGGAATTGAAACTGTGGTTTGCGTTGAGTCTATTGTTGACTGTTTGACACAGTGGTCGCTTGGATAGGGAGAGGTTGGTTCTGAGTGTATGCTTGTTGAGTTGGCCTTGTGGGTTTTTGGTTGTCCATAGGTGTGCCTTGCAGTGACACCTTGGGTTTTGTGTATAGTTGTCTATCTTCACATCAATGACACCATTGTTGGTGATATTTTTATTTTTTTTCCACCACTTAGCTTTGTTTGTTGCATTTTTGTTTGTATTTGCTTATGTCAGATCTGCAAGGATTCCTTGTTTGAATAAGTTTTTCTCACAAAAAAATCCTCGTTCGATGATTTGTGTGAAGTTTGGAGCTAACTATAATTCTGTTGTGAATGACATGTTTGGGATCAGATTGTCAACAAATATGACAATTAGGTCTTGTTTGGGCACGTTATACATTATTCGGTTGGTAGTATTCCTCCATCTCTATAGGAATTTCACAAAAGACTCTCCATCCTTTTGTTTGATATCACAAAGGTCCTTGAAACTGACCTTGCACTTGATGTTTTTGATATTAGTAGCAGCAAGAGAGTGTTGACCCAAGGTACATAACAGCTAACAGGACAAACTTAACATCATATTAAATCAACATCATCAGCAGTAGATAAACAAGTATACTATCTACCTCTATCAAAAACCACAACAAAAAAGCTAAACCACCAGCGGTAAGTGTCCTACAAATTAATAGTATCAGAGTTAGACAGCCAAAAAGAAATATGAATCCACGCAGGGCTATTTAACATAAGTAAAGTCTTAATCTTGAAATACAAATGAATGGTCAAAATATGGGGCTTGGGGTTTGCAGTGTGATAGAACCCCAACCTGCACTTCATCTTTAGCTGCATCCCTTCCCATTCTGTAAGCGCTTTCAAAGAAGCAGGTCCACCCACTCTTCATTGAGGAACTTGAACAGTTCTCTATTTCCATCCACTGATTCCTTCCCATTAGAGGCTTGTTCATTCAGTAGGCCAAGGGTTGTGGAGGAGGCGTGCATGAATTTAGGAGAAAATTTACTAACATCCGCAGCCTCTTTTTGGTGTTAGCCAAGCCCCTATTCAGTTTGGTCACCAAGTTCTCTAGATTAACCATCTAGAATTTAATTTTTCCCACTAGGTCGGATCCCATAGCAGACTTAGGCTCCTCAGTCCTATTATCCAGGCTAGAAATGTCCTTACCCACATCAGGAACATTATCCTACTTATCAATTTTACCCTCTTCCTGGTCTGTATTAGTCTGATTGTCCTCCCTGCTAGGGGCCTCAACTAAAACATCCTCTTTATCAAAGAGCTCCTTCATAGCCCATTTCCCTCTTTCTTTGGCAAGCTAAGGAGACCGGCGGGTACTGGTGGGTTGAGGGTCAACATTTACGATGTTATGATGGAAGTGAGCAATGAAATTTTTAGCCAGTTCACCCCAAGACTGAATGATATGAGGTAAATGTGAGAACCATTTCATTGCTGGTGCAGCTAAGCTTTATGGGAACAACCGCATTGAATATGTCTCATCATGCGCGACTTCGACTCAACTAGAAAAAAACTCTTGGATATGTTCAATAGGGTTGCTATTGCCCCTATATTTGTCAAATTTTGGTACCAAGAAGTGAGTTGGGAATGGAGACATGTGAAGAGAGTGGTCAAAGGGGTATGGGTATAAATCCTCTGTGGTGTAGGATTTAGTTTCCCCCTGATTTTGCATATCCATCATTTGGGTTTGAAGGGTTTGCATTTGTTGCATCAACATGTCTGTTTGATACTGAGGCTTATGTGTGATGATGTTCCTCTGTGTTGTAGTAGGTATCAGGCTGCGCCTCTATGTCCCTTGAGTAGGAACATAGGATTTCATCCTGGGGACTTGATATTGATTTCCCACAGCATGATTTTGAACTGGGGGCACATGAGTAGCCCATGGTGGGTTTTGCTACCTCTGTTGTTGCGATTGGGAATGTTTTTGTTGTTGAAAATATGGTTGATACTATTCGGGTTGATATTGCTACTATTAAGGCTAGGGTTTTTGTTGCTGGGGTTAGAATTGAGGCAACTGAAGGTGGGGTTGTTGTTGCTGGGGTTGGAATTGTGGCAACTGAAGCTGGGGTTGTTGTTGCTACTGGGATTGGATTTGAGGCAACTGAAGCTGGGGTTGCTATTGTTTGGGTTGGAATTGTGGCAACTGAAGCTAGGGTTGCTTTTGTTGGGTTTGCATTTGTGGCAACTAAAGCTGGGCTTGTTTTTGTTGGGTTTGGATTTGTGGCAACTAAAGCTGGGGTTGCTATTGCCATGGTTGGAATTGTAGTAACTGAAGCTGGGGTTTTTGTTGCTGGGTTTGGATTTGTGGCAACTAAGGCTGGGGTTACTATTGCTGGGGTTGGAATTGTGGAAACTAAAGCTGGGGTTGTTGTTGCTAAGGTTGGATTGGTTTTGGAATGGGCAAAGGTGTAGCCTTGGGTGGGCATTGAGTGTAAGTCATACCTATAGAGATGGATCCTTATGGGAATGAGGTGTTGATCCCAAGACTAGTAGGAATTCACTATAGTAGCAGCATAGTTTCAGAGCTGTTGGTATTTGGTGGGATGGAAGGCATAGCATGAGAGCTTTATTATCTCGGCCATGTGAGCGAAGGTGGGATCATACTAGTGACCATGGGTGCACTCAGTTGTGAGCCTATCATGCTTTGAGTGGAAGATGTGTTGGATTGGTTTGTGCAATTGGTTTGATTGGATATCGTCTATGCCAATGTGGGTGTTACTAATGCTGGGAAGATTTGAGACACAACAGGTAGTATCTGAGAGGACTGAGTAGTGTTTTGACCTGCAAGAGGGTTTTCAAGCCATATGCTCGATACACTAAATTCAGCGGGGAGTTTGACTCCCTTTATCAGCATGGCTAAGTAACGTTCAGGAATCCTCTCTACAACAGTGTCAACTACTTGTGTGGAATAAACATCTTTCTCAACATCTACAATGTCTGCTTCTGTGAAATTTTGGAAAAAAAGCTAACCCACAGGGTTGTTCAATGAATAGAACAAAACTGATATTTACAAAAGGATCCTTCTCTTGCTCTGTTTCCCAAGCAGGGAATTTGTTGACATATGACTCATCATGTTGTTTTCTAGCCTTCAACATTATGTAAGGCCCTCCATGAGGTGTTTGAGACATAGTGTGGTCTAGATTTTATAACTAAAACAAGTGATATAAAGAAAACAAAAAAAGATAAGCTTTCTAAGGAAGTACGAGTTATATTTTGGACAAGGGTAATTCTAAGGTCAGATGTTGATTTATCTTGATCTCAAAGTGGTGATGATGTAAAAGATAAGATTTTTCAAACTTTGCCTTGGACAAAGTCACTTGATAGAGATAATGATGATGTTTGATATGATGGGATCAAGATATTTTGAGTCTAAACTTTCGAACTAACAATATTTTAGACAATAATCATGCTTTTTAGAGAATGGATGATGTTTAATGTTTAGATATTCACACAATGTTATTCACATTTTCCTGGGATAGATACTAGTTTTGGACACGAAATGAAGAGTTCTTTCAAGTTTTTTAGGTCAAAACAAGAATAATGTATCTCTTGTCAATTGTGGTACAACTCCAATGATTGAAGTAAAGTAAATGGTTGATTACAGTACTTTATCACTGATTGTGATAATAAACAGGGTGATTGTGGCAATAAACAAGTTAACTGCGACAAACTTCCGTTGATTGCGGCAAAATGTAGGCAATTGCGGTAAAAGGGGAACAATCTCAAAAGACTAGAGGATAAGTATCACTGTCTGACAATTTTGATATTTTGGAACAAGGCTTCTGATTTGCAAGACAGTTGATGTTGACAACCCTATACTTTAAGATGTTTGACTTATTTTGACAGTTCGATGTTTGTTTTGCATTTTCAAAAATTGATCAAAGAACAAGCACGACAGACACTGTGTTTTGAAGAATGAAGACTGACAATGTGTATGTTCTACAACTTTTTCAAGTTGCAAGGTTGTCACCAGGTCTCAACAATGAACAGTCAGATTAATCTAGGTCAATGGCTTTAGAATACAATGTTATAGGCCCAATGCTTGAATGTCTGCTAGCTCACACAATAATTGTCACACTACTAGGACACGAAGGTCCACGATGTAAGTGCCTGTGTTTTTTATGTTTCCAAGTATTGTTGCCTTGGAGTAAAGATCTCTTTCACTACACCAATACCATGGGACACATATCTTGAAAATCTTGGTGGGAAATTCTACAACCCCTTGCACTATAATAAGGTACCTGTTTGAAGGTAAATCGGGTTGTCCTCTAATTAACAAGGTTGTAGTAAGGGTCTATTGCATCTATCCAATCAGTTTGTATGTGTGTGACTCACTTAAGAGCCTAGTTGACCACGCTGGATCCTTAGGGATATTCACCCGATCCAGACTATCATCAACACACCTCGCCCAAGCTTGGCTAGATAAGATGAAACTTTGGTTCATGCCTTATTTATATACCGATCAGAAGGATTACCGGTTTAAGGTCGTTCTCTGAGAAAGAAGCGTATTCCCTGGACAAGCCTTTCTAAAAACTATAAAGGTGTCTAATCTAATAGACTGTGCATGTGCTCCCAAAACTCAAGACACAAGGTAAATCGATTAAGCTCCAAAAGTTTGAAATGTGAACTAAGATACACCACCATACAAGCACAAGTGTTCAATTTTAAGCCCAAAAAGTAGGTGTTGATTTTTTGTTCAATTTTAATTCACCAAATCAAGAGATTTTTTACCTTGTTCAATTTTAATCCCCACATCAATTTTAAGCCCAAATCTGAAATGTGAGATGTGAGATGTGTGACAAACACTATTCTTTTTAAGCCCAAATCGACAAGTGAATGAATTTTAAGTTGTATTGTTATCTTGCCCCCTCGATTTGTACCTATCAAAGAAAGTGTTTAGTATCACAAAAAATGAAAGCTTTTCAATCCAAGACATCAAAATATCTAAAAACTTTGGGATTATTGAGATTGATGAAATTAATGGTGACTTTATACTTACCTATGAATCTCGTAATTGAATCAATGTACCTCGTGTATGCTTCACTTTGATCTTCAGCTATGATTGCGAGAATAGCCCTTTGTTGTGATCGATAATTGATGGTTCTCCTTCTGACATCTCTTAATGCTCTAGCACCTGGTATGCGTCTGATTATCTTCTTGGTCATTAGTCATTTTCTCAATCCTATCAAGAAATCAAGAAAGAACATACAAAAAAAAATATTTCAAAGTTCTTTCTTTTTTTGAAAATATTTCTCAAAAAAAAAAAAAAAATAGAGAATAAAGTCCCTGTATAATTTCAAGACCTTTCCAAAAATGTAACTTTTTTGATAAGAAATGTTTATTTGTGTCCAAAATTAAATTTTTATGAAATATCATAAAAAAATTATAGAAAATCGTTAAAAATTTAGAAAAATCTAAATTTTGGACTGTAGCTTTCTTACGTCAAATAATACATAAAAGAAAATGTAAAATCATAATTCTTTAATTTGTGCCCTAGGGACCCATTTTATCATAAAAGACCAGTTTGTAAAGATCTGTTATTTTTGAAAAATAATTTCATAGAAATTAAAATCATAGAGAATAAACCCCCTCTATAATTTCAATACCTTTTCAAAAATGTAACTTTTTTGAT
>MU228323.1:875199-898159 GCA_018584345.1 Thuja plicata | reverse complement strand
ATTTATACAATGAAGACAATTGGTCAACAGTTAATGTAACTACACAGTAATTATAATACAATTACATAAATGTAATAACAATGCAATACTATTAAAATTTATGCTAATGTTCCCCCATATTACATTTATCTTGAAAACATCAAATTCACCTTTCCCTAGGGCCCCCCTTCAGGCTTACATAACAAAACATGCTGATTAGATAATATGAATTAACATTTTGATAAAGTCTTCTCCTGAAGAAACAAATCCTAAAACAAGAAAGATTCCATCAAGCTGTGTCTTGGCCCTAAAAAATTTGTAGCAACTTTGAGCTATGTTCTTAAGCTCTTGGTTCTTAACTCTAAAATTATAAAGTCTTGTATTATTTAACAATGATCCCTAAGAGATCCAATAGATTTGTGTCATTATCTAATGACCAAAAATGGGTATAAGTATTGATCATAGACTCTGAATCTCATTGGAAAATATTCCATATGGTACTCAATAAAAAATCCCAAGCCTATCTCCAAAATGTAAACTTCACAATGCATGCACTCTTTATGGAAATCGAACTTGAGAACGGTAAATTTACATGGAATAATAAAAGGCTGGGACCTAGCAACATTGCAGAAAAAATAGATAGGTTTTTCTTCAAAGGGGACCTCTCCCTTTCCCCTTTCATTTCAAAGCATCCATTTCCGCAACTTCTGGATCAGACCATTTTCCCATCCAAATGGAAATCCTTGGGGAAAATAAACCGATGCACTGTCCCTTTAAATTTGAAAATATGTGGTTGAAAGATAATAGTTTCCTGAGTCTAATTTTAGAATGGTGGTTGGAATGGAGGCCAAAAGGTTCAATTTTTTTTTCTTTATATCTAAACTCAAATACATAAAACATAACCTGCTCATATGGAATAGAACACATTTCAATAACATCTTCACCTCCAAAGAGGAGATAGAACAAAAACTCAAAGATCTGAATGAGATCATTATGTATTTGGGAATGGATAAGGAGAGATTCAACTAGGAAAGAGATTTTTTAAGAGAAAATGTTCAGAAATACTCGCAAAGGAAGAAAATGTTTGGAAACAGAAATCTAGAGAGAGTTAGTTAGAAGCAGGGGACAAAAACACAAATTTCTTTCACAATAGTACAAAACATCATCGAATTGTTAACATAATTCATCAAATCGCCAAGGGGGATGGCACTCTTATTCAGGATCAAAATCAAATTCATAAAGAAATTGTCAGCTTCTACACAAATTTTTAAATCACTCTGAGGTTTCTCATTTTGCAGCTCAGGAAGATCTTCTTAGAGATATTCCAAAAATCATATCAGATTCTGATAACTCCTTGCTTCTTACCAAATTCACTCAGAAGGAAATCAAGAATACACTTTCAAAAATGGCTCCTGATAAATCCCCTGGACCTAATGGCTTCCCTATGTGCTTCTTTCTATAGTGCTGGCACATATTGGGGAAAGAACTCATGGAGGCATTGGAGGCTAGAAGATTGTCAGGTAGATTCCTAACTGAGATTAATAACACTTTCATATCTCTTATCCCTAAGAAAGAAAATTCTTCTTGTATGGAGGAATTCAGACCAATTTATTTATGTAATACTGTATAGAAAATTTTATCTAAGACTCTAGCTTGTAGATTAAAATTGGTGTTAAGAAAGATTATTGGGGAGGAGAAAATAGGGTTTGTTCCAGGAAGGTCAATATTAGATGGAATAATTATTGCTCAAGAAGACATACATTCAATCCAATGCAATAAACATCCTAGCATGATAGTAAAATTAGATATTAAGAAGGCTTATGACAAAGTGGACTAGAGATTTCTAGCAAAATGTATGGAAAAGTTTGGATTTTATAAAGCCTAGATAAATCTCATATATTACTGCATATCTACTCCAAAATTCTTGATCTTGATCAATGGGTCTCCTGCGGGTTTTTTTGAAGGAGCTAATGGCATAAGACAAGGGGACCCCCTTTCTCCTTTTCTCTTTATCATTATGGTAGAAGGACTAGGGCGCAGATTCATCAGCCATCAAGATCAAGGTTTAATTCAAGGGGTGTAAATCACCTCTTTGGTCAAAGCTGTCACTTATCAACAATTTGTTGATGATACACTTTTGTTTGGCAAAGGAAACAAAACAGAGGCATCCTACATGAAAGATATTTTGGATAAATATTCTTTAGCATCAGGGAAAGAGGCCAACAAAGATAAGTCAAAAATATTCTTTCTTAACACAAGGAAAAAAGTACTGCAGAACATTCAAAAGGTATTAAAGTTTAAAGTTGGCTCCTTTCCTTGTCAATACCTTGGAATTCCAATTGATAAAGCATTAAGGACTGATTCTCCATGGAAAATTATTGAAGAGAGAATGGAAAGGAAAATGGATTCTTGTAAATCTAAATGGTTATCATGGGCTAGGAGGGTGGTTCTGAATAAATCTATATTTTCTGCAATCCCTATATATCTTTTTTCTTGCCTCTCCCTACCTCCGGGATGTTACATGAATATAGTTTAAAAAATAATAAAATTCTTTTGACAAGGTATAGAAACTAAGAGAAAATTAAATCTTATTGCATAGGACAAGATATGAAAACCATTAGAGGAAGGAGGTACCGGGATCAAGGATCAGCAGAGGAAAAATCAGCCACTTGGAGCAAAGCTATGTTGGAAATTTTTTAAAGAAGGGAATCTTAAATGGGTTAGAATTCTTAGAGGATAATACTTTCATCATTTAGATGATGAAAATGTGGTAAGATCTTCCAACCTTCCTAGAGGTTCCAGAATTTTTAATTTCATCTACAAATCAAGGGGATTCATAGAAGAAAATATCTCTTGGAACATTAAAGATGGTTCTTCTGCCAGATTTTGGGAAGACTCTTGGGGTGGGTTCCCCTGCATTATTCAAATGTTAGGTTAGAATAATATCAGCAAGATTTTCACAAAGGAATGGGGCCCCCTAGTAAAATACTACATAGCTCTGGATTCTCAGAATCTTATGGATGGATTTTGGCTTTGGAAGAAGTTTGAACTACTTACTATTGATCCCTTTGAACTTAGTGCTCTGAAAAAGATTATTCAAGACAAATATTTTTTTATTAGAGTGGGGCAGGATGAATTAATTTGGAATGGTTCAAAAATAGGGGAATATAAGGTGAAGGATGGATATAAGATTCTCTCAAGATTTTCTTCTCAACAACAAGCCCAAATGTATAATCAGTTATGTTGGAATAAAATATGTCTTCCCAAAGAAGGAATATTTTCCTCGGCACCAATTCATGGAAGGATCTTAACTGCCAGTTGGTTTTAAAATATGGGTTTTTGTGGCCCCTCTAGATGTGTGTTATGCCACTGTGATGAAGAGGATATGGATAACCTACTATTAACTTGTACCTTTGCAATGGAATGCTAGCATTAGTTATGTGCTAAGTTGGGCTAGTCTGGTGCCCTTCCGAATGACATTCTATCTATTTTTACTTCTTGGCCTCAACTCTTCAAGGGAAGTTTATGCGGCAACTTATGGATCATATCTCCATCCATTCTAATTTGGGAACTATAGAAAGAAAGGAACATAAGGATCTTTCAAGATATCTCTCTTCAAAATTCCTCTATACAGAGTAGAATTGAGGAATCTATTGTGGAAGTTATGAATATTAGGATCCAACTTCATAGTGCTCAACATAAGTTCTACACAAGTTGGGGTGATCTAATGATTAATAATTGGTTCGGGTTAAAACTCCCTTGAACAATTGGAAAAGGTGTTAAAGCTAATGCAAGCCTCTGAGCTAAATGCAAATGGAGGCCTCCCTCATTTTGTTGGAGTAAGTTGAACTTTGATGGAGAATCAAAAGGTAACCCAGGGCCTTCTAGTTCTAGATGCATTGGTCATTCTGTAGAGGGTACTATGATTGAAAAATTAGAAAGCCCACTAGAATGTGGCACAAGTAACATGGTGGAATTCAAAGCATTACTTCTTGGTCTGTCAGTGGCGTTTGAATTGGGCCTTAAAAAGTGGAAATCGAAGGAGATTCATTGATTACTATCAATGCAATTAGAGCTGGAACGACTCATAATTGGAAACTACAAGCAAATTTGGAGGTTATTTTAAACTTAATGAAGAAATTTGAATCCTCAACGGTCAATCATATTTACCGGGAAGGGAATTTTTTGGCTGATGACTTGGCCAAGATAGCAACTTTCAGGGAATGCATTAAGTGCATTCATTAATCCATCATGTCATGTGGCAAAGAATTATCAAGGAGTATGGGTTATTATTTTGATGCATGATGGAGGTAGAACAACTTTTTCATCTTACATACACAATATAGTCGTGGCTAAATGTGTTTGTTGGAGTTGAAATGATAGCTTCTGACAATTCCAACTGGCCTTTTGAGATCTGGATTAATGGTGCAAGGATGCACAATATTTCAATCTATTGTGTGGATTGAATGTCTTCATAACTGCACATCTTTTCAACTTGGCGGGAACTGTACCTAGGTACTTACTCACACAATTCCCTCTCTTTTTTAGCAGTTTTTCCATCTCCTTCTGTGGAAAGGCTGGGCTCTATGAATTGGGATTTTAATAGCATTGTAAATCGCCATTCTCATGAGTCATTTGGTAATGATTCAGTCATAGCTTAAGGCATCTTACAGGTACAATGTCAATGTCGGGTTGGTTCTCCACCAATTATTCTCTTTTATGCAAGCCAGGGAATCTTTTTTTCCAGGGTGATTGGTAGCATTTTAGTTCTCTACTCCGCTCTCTCGCAACAATAACAAATGGATACTCAATCAAATTTGGTGTGGATGTAGAACATATTTCTTTTGACTCGCCTGTCACTTTCAGTCATCTCATGGAAGTGTGTATCTACCATAATCCCCTGGTTTTGCATGCGGTGAGGAAGGTATTGGGATTTAATTTTTTAAACAAAAATCACAGATTTAGGGTCCTTTAAGATATTTATGCAGGCTTTCTTGCAAGAATTTTAGTGTTCAGGGCCTCTAAATATTTAGCAGAAGATATGTGTGATAAGCTCTTTTATGACAGATTCATTGTGGAACTTCATAATGTAATTTTGAATATTGACTCTGATTTAACTACCCCTTTTCCATGGGATTGAGCCACAACCATGACAGCAACACAACCTTTCCCTAGATTTGCAATATGAGCAAGAAGGAACTTCTTTGTTGGTCCTCCTCGTCATCATTTCATTCTTTGGGGATGGGATTGGGAGGACCACCATTTGCGCCTAATGATGATGTGAAGATGATTGAATTTCATCTCCAAATTCTTGGGCATAGAGGACGGGCTATTTGCTCCATTTGGAGATGAGATTGATGAAAATATTCCATGGGTCTATCAATTCAAATATGATGAGAAATTGGATGGTCTGTGTAGCCCAGTTTCATCAGACACGGACATTGGAGGCGAAGAGATGGAGGAAGATTTTGAGGATGAAGAGGTTAATGAGAAGGAGATTGAGGATGAAATTAAAGATGAAGAGGTGATGGATGTGGCTGCTGTAGTGGACTCCGAGATTGATGAGGTTTCTCCGGAGGATGTTTTAGTGGGTGGCAGCGGGGACACACAACTGATTGATATCTCTAAGCTGAATTCCACTCCCAGCATAGAAAATGATACCACCTCTCCCTCTGATTGAGTTTTCAGAGATAAGTTCACTTTGGGCTAGTTAATAACCCAATTTTTGTTTATAATTGTTAAACTATCATTTTTTTTTTTTCTTTTGGATCAACTTTGGATGAGCCTATGTGCTTTGGATTTGGGGTTCACAATCCTCTTTGTAGGATTGGGTTATGAACTAGGACCTTTTATCTATTTTTTTTTATGTTTTACTGTTTTACTCCTTTAATAATATTAATACAAACTATCAGCTATGGCCCCTTAAAGATCAAAAAATAAATTTCATTAACAAAATGTCATGCACTTTCAGTATGTGTTGTATAACTAAGACATCAAAATATATATAATTGTTGAACAATATATATATACTTGAGTAAAATAAATTGGTGCACTTATGTATGCCAATGTAGAACCATAGGCTATGTGCCTCCATTGTAGGATTCCTCAAAGAAATCTTATTTCATAAAGTGCAACGATTTAAAGATAAATAAGAAATGGATTTTTTTTAAAAGTTTTAAAAATCTCTCAAGAAAATGTAGGTATTACACAGGAGACACATTCAAAAATATATTATATATCCTCACTAATCCATCCATAATGGGAAGCTTGGAACTACCTATAGAAATCCACTGAAACATTGAAGGTGGAATATTTTCATTAGTAATAATACATGGAGATGCTCCCCAAACATGTCTTTGAAAATATGAAAGATTGAAGTTAATCATTAAGGAGGCAAGATCGTTGATCTAGATTCCTTCATTGAAATACTATAATATATGATGATTAAAATAAAACTCAAATTTAGCTACTTTTCAATTTGCACACCTCTTCTTTTTTGTCATGTCACACCCACACCCACTCTACTACCACATAAAATAATGGACAAAACTTTACGTTTTACTAAATTTGATAACATGAAAGATTTATACAATGAAGGTGCCATCTCAATAGTTAATATAACTACATAGTAACTAATGCTACTGCATAATATCTATAGATCAATAACATAAATGTACTAACAATGTAATATTGTTAAAATTTATGCTAACATTTTTATTATATAGATAATTTTTCTTTAATAGTCTTGAATCAATTTTCTTTCTTAGGTAGCACTAGTTGAATCTTATCTTGTTATTTAAGGTTGCATCTTTTATGTGAAAATATCACTACTACTACTACTACTAATACACGCTCTCTATATTTTCCATCTTTTGCCCATTTTCAACTCATTACCAGTGCAAGAGTGGAATGAAAAACTTAATAACTAAAAAACATTAATTAATGTTCTTAGAAATTGAGCACTTATCACACAAATTTATGAATGAAACTGTACCTTAATTGGCTAGGAAAAAATTTCTACATTTTCTTCAATATTGAATCTCCAACAACCTACTTGAATTACATGTTTGTGGCATCTTATAGATTCATTTGATCTTCAAATTAAAAGCTTCCATACTATGCTTTTGCACTAGTATTTATTAAATACAAATATGTGTGTAATATTGTGCTTACCTTGTATGGTTGAAAAATAGGTTAGATTCTTCTAACTATTATCCTTCCCCTTTTCAACTATGAAAAAACCTTAGTGATTCCCAAGTATGGCTAAGCATGTAAAAATTCTAGTGTTATGATGTAAAATTCCATTGACAAAATGTCATGCATTTTCAGTATGTGTTGTATAACCAAGACATCCGAATATATGTAATTGTTGAACAAGTTATATATACTTGAGTAAAATGTATTGATGCACTTATGTATGCCAATGTGGAACCATAGGCTATGTGCCTCCATTGTAGGATTTCTCAAAGAAATCATATTTCATAAAGTGTAATGATTTCAAGATAAATAAGAAATAGATTTGTTGAAAAAGTTTTAAAAAGCTCTCACAAAAATGTAGGCAGTACACAGGAGGTACATTCAAAAATATATTTTATATCCTCACTAATCCAGCCATAATGAGAAGCTTGGAACTATGTATAGAATCCATTGAAACATTGAATGTGGAAAATTATCATTAAAAGTTCTAGTGTCATGATGTAAAATTCCGTTAGCAAACTGTCATCCATTTTCAGTATGTGTTGTATAACTAAGACATTAAAATATATGTAATTGTTGAACAAGTTATATATACTTGAGTAAAATAAATTGGTGCACTTATGTATGCCAATGTGGAACCATAGGCTATGCGCCTCCATTGTAGGATTCCTCAAAGAAATCTTATTTCATAAAGTGTAATGATTTCAAGATAAATAAGAAATGGCTTTTTTGAAAAAAATTTAAAAAGCTCTCAAGAAATGTAGCCAGTACATAGGAGGCACATTCAAAAATATATTCTATATCCTCACTAATCCAGCCATAAAGGGAAGCTTGGAACTACATATAGAAATGCACTGAAACATTGAAGGTGGAAAGTTTTCATTAGGAATAATACATGGAGATGCTCCCCAAACATGTCTTTGAAAATATGAAAGATTGAAGTTAATCATGAAGGAAGCAAGATCGTTGATCTAGATTCCTTCATTGCAATACTATAATATATAAAGATTAAAATAAAAATTGAATCCAGCTACTTTTCAATTTGCATGCCTCTTGTTTTTTGTCATGTCACACCCACACCCAGTCTACTACCACATGAAATAGAGCACAAAAGTTTACATGTTTCTAAATTTAATAACATGAAAGATTTATACAATGAAGGTGCCAGCTCAACAGTTAATATAACAGTAAATAATGCTACTCCATAATATATGTAGATCAATAACATAAATGTACTAACAATGTAATATTGTTAAAATTAATGCTAACATTTTTATTATATAGATAATTTTTCTTTAATGGTCTTGAATCAATCTAATTTTTATTTGACAAAATCAATCAATTTCATCACATTTATCTCATCATCGACCAATCTACTACATTAACTTCTCCTTTACCAAATTCTACTAATCAATTAAGTAATTAACCAAATTGTTGAATCCCTTAAGCTAATAGTTTCACATAAAGATTAAATAATTCATTAATTATTTAATCCATTTTCTCATTGCTCAAATCAAACAAATGAAAATATATTTAATATATAGGAAAGAATAAATAAATTTGAATTATTTATCTACCTCACTAATTTTATCGAAGCCTTATCCATCTCACTTGCTAGTTTTCTAACATCTTATCATCCCCACACACTAATTTCTATAAAATTATATGTCACAAACTTTCCTCTTTTTGATTTCCACTTGCTCATTTATTCCATCCTTTTATCCTCTTAACTTTTCCTTTCTAAACTAACTTTCTTATTTTCCTCTTCCACTCATACAATCATGTATGTAAGCTTTCTATAAATATATTTAACCTCCTCCATTCAATAAACCATCACTTCCTACTTAAACCCACTCAATTCCTTATTTTCAAACAATACAACTTTGATATATTCTTGTTATCATTATAAGCTGTTGAATTTGCTTTGTTCATACATAATTTATGAGAGTGACTCAAGGAGATTAAGATAAGTAATGCAGGAAATTTGTGTTGATTGAAATTGGGTTTTATTCAGCTTCATTTAATTTACACTTATTTACAACCCTCTATTGATTTTGTTAGGATAATTACATGTGAATTTGGATTTTGTAGTTTCCATGTTTCAAGCTATTTCCCATTATTATCCTAATCCACACCCATAGAGAAGATCTATTGGGTGAGGATTTGAAGGAAAAAATAGAAAACAATTATAGAAGAGTATCTTAGAAGACCTTAACAAAAACACAACAATTTTTAGGATAGGATCAAGAGTAAAAAACTTACTTTGAAAGTTAAGGAGAAAGACCCAACACAAACCACCCACTATTGTCATTGTGAGTGGTGTGAAAAAATGTTTCTTGTTTCTAGATAACAGCCAACCATGTGTCAAGATCATTGTAACTAACTCTAACTTATTGAGGCATTAAGGCATCTATTTGATTGTTTAGAATATACCATTTAACAAGATACTTACAAGATGGGTTTTATAAGATTTTTCATATAGAAATGAACCATGGATATAGAGACCAAGGAATTGCAAAAAGCAAAAATAGATGATATAGACAAGAAAAAAATCTATTCTCATCAATGATGCAATAACAAACCAACTAGATTCAATACATACCTAATGGATTGATTCAAGTAGAATTCAAAGATATTCAATAAAGATGTGCATGCTTATATAGGCCAGAAAATAAAAGAAAAATAATAAGGATAAGATAAGGTATGAGGTGAACAAGGTGGAATCACATATCCACCAAATGTGTACCATCCTCCATTATGAAACGTGTTAGGCCCAAAGAAGGAAAGCACAACTGAAGGGGGGGTGGGGGTGAATCATTTGTACTCACAAAATTTAAAACATTAATAATTGAATCACTCAGAGATCTGAAAAATAAACAAGAATGCAAGATCCACCACACATAACTCACAACGCAAGATTTTTTCACGAGGAAACCTAGTTAAGGGAAAACCCCAATGGGATTCAAACCTATTAGATAGGTGTACTATGTGAAAAGCATTGTCCGGTTAAGAGAAAATAAGAATAAACAATAATGCACTTGCATCCATAGTCACGCTGCCTAGAATTAAATTTTATTCTTTCTTCCTAACACAACACTAGTGAAATTAGAATTATAGGCTCTCCTTCACTATCACCCTAGATGATATAAAGAATTGGATTACACCCATATTATAAAGTTAAATCATGCGTTTCTGAATTTAGAACTGAAATACATTGCATAGATATCCATGATTCTAAGCTCCTAGATCTGAATCAATAGTATAACTAGAATTTGACTTAGTGTTGCATGAATTTAGGCATCTCTTACTACTAAGAATTGTATTTTTCTACCATACACGGGTTTGAATAATTAGTAAAATATCTGTGTCAAAGTGTTAAGATTAGAAGGTTTTATTTCTTAAACAAATGATTACACAATAACAACCCCCTAATGTTAGTGTTATATCAACTTAAGTGCTGCTATCATAACAGTGTTAGTGTGCTGAAGCAACAATTTGCTTAGAATATGGCTTATCATCTTACTTTCAAATGGGAATAGAAACATGTTTTCTACTTCCAAGGACAAATAATACCAATGTTCAAACCTTTTATGAAGCTGGTATCAACATGATCTCTTATTTAAATCCCTGGTTACAAACATGATATGTTTTGACTTATCTTTAGAATTCAGGAAATTGGCTCTGCAACTTCCGTTCACTTTCCCGCCCAGCTCATTTTCAAACTGAAGGTTCCCATGCCTGTCTCCCTGGGGGGAGATGCTGCCCCCCTGATAGACCCACCTGTTGGTCCTGATGGACCCCAGATCATGGTCACTGTGCCAGAGTCAATAGGGGAATCTCAAAAAGCTTATGCTGATTCCCTGCTATCTCCTAAACCTAACTGGAAAGGTGCTCTTGTTGGTGATGCCCAACATTCCTTACAGGCCCTTTTGGTGGATTTTGTTTAGAAGAAAGAAGGAGCAGAATTGTGGCTCCCGAACTCTATGGTAAATCACACGATGGCTGACTTTCATATGGCTCTGGTGGGTCGATTATTCAATTTTTGACCTTCCATTGATATGGTTAGAAAATGGGTCTCTAACCAGTGGAAGATCAAAGGATCAGCCCTGGTTTCGGCCATGCCGGGTGGGCTCTTCCAATTTAATTTTACCACTCTCAAGGACATGACCAACGTGCTGTATGGCTCATGGGTATATGGAAAGCACTTTCTAGCCCTTGTGAAGTTTAAGCCCCGATTCAATCAGGCAACGGACCTAACTAGATCGGCTCCTGTTTGGGTCTACCTCGTGGGCCTCCCGCTCAAGTATTGGGATGAGCAGGTCTTCCGATGGATTGGGGATTCCTTTGGTTCATTCATCATGGCAGATCAGGTGACAAGGTCTAAATCTAGGTTGGTATTTGCTAGATTCTATGTGAATGTCACTATGAATAAAATCCTGCCCAACTTTTTTATATTAAAATCCAAACTGGGTAAATGGACTCAAGCATTAGTCTATGAGAATGGTACCCTATTTTGCTGTAAATGTGAATGTAGAGGCCACTCTAGTGATACCTGCAAGGCCACCAAGTCAGAAGAGAAGCAACAGAATAAGGACAAAGGTATTGAAGAGGCCCCTCCCCCAGCTGTGTTGGAGGAACCAGCGGTGTCAAAGCCACCCTCGGTGGTCGTAGTGACGGTTCCTGGTGTGCAGACCCCTCTGGCCTTTGATACTGATTCTAATGTGCTGACACCTGAAGAAGGTGAGATAGTCCCCCCTGGAGCTAGGTTTGGGATGCTCTGGGTCTATCCCAGACCCAACCCTGGCAGTTCAGGGGGCCCAACCTGTGGTAGCCACGGTTTTGGAACCTACTCTAACATTGACGCCCCCCCTACGGAGAGAAAGTTTTTCTTGACTAGGAAGGAACAGCCCAATATTGTGGTAGCCCTTGCGCTTCTTGACCCAATCTAGATGACTAAACACACCCCAAAGGTGGTAAAGAAAAGTCCCCTTAGCTCTACAGAGGGTTCTGAGGATGAGGTGGGAGAATGGAAAACACAGAAAAATAAAATCAGGAATAAAAAGGTTGATGTGGGGGTGGATACACCAAGAGGAAGACCCTTCATAATGAGTAAGAAGATTGAAAGGATCCTCAAGGGAGGTTGTGGCAGGAAGGCAACAAACCCTGGAATCTAGCTTCAAAAGTAAGAGATGAACTGCCTCTCTTGGAATGTGATGGGTTTGAACAGCTCCCTAAAACAAATGGCTGTTAAACACTATATTTTTGATCTCAAGCTGGAGATTTTTCTCCTACAGGAAGTCAAAATGTCTACTAGTACCTTTACTACTCTGGCGCTGCTTCATTGGCCTGGGGCAGCTTTCCTTTATTCTAAAGTTGCGAGTGCGTCTGGTGGTATTGCCACACTCTGGAACCCGAATAGATTAACTGGTCAGTTGGTTAACTCATCCCCTAACTTCCTTTTTGTCACCTTTATGAAGTCTGGTGTTGAATGGACCACCTTTAATATCTATGCTCCGAACACCAGGCACGCGCGTGCCTCTCTGTGGAATGAGTTGGGCCACCGGCTTGCTCTGGTTGGCTCTGCGAACTGTCTATTGGAAGGTGATTTTAATACCCCCCTTTACCCCTCTGAAAAGTGTGGTGGCCTCATAGATTACTCAGACAGTATGGGGGAGCTGGTGGATTTTATCACTTCCATAGGCCTTATAGATCTTACTCTCAAGCGAGACCCTTTCACCTGGTCCAACAATAGGAAAGGTTCTCACCTAATCCAGGTGAGGCTTGATAGGGTCCTTACAACTTCCTCTTGGAACCTTTGCCTAAACTCCACATTGTTGGATCTCCCTAGAACTACCTCTGATCACAACCCCCTTCTTCTTTGCTAGTTGGATTCTCCTAAGATCAGCCCGACGCCCTTCAGATTTGAAATTATGTGGTGCTCTCACCCCTCCTTTAGGGAGCAGGTTAATTTTTGGTGGAAGATTAATATCAGAGGTACTTCAATGTTTAGGATAGCTCAAAAGCTATAAATTATCAGGAAGGAAGTCAAAGGGTGGAGCAAACATAACTTCGGTGATTTTCGCAAGGAGAAAACTGTTCTCTCAGAAACCCTTGTTTCCCTCTAGGCTCAACTTTCTTCTGGAAGCTTCTCACCTTAGATCCAAGTGGAGAAGGAGAGGACTAGACTTAAGTGGCAGGAAACCTTGAAAACAGAAGAAATTTACTGGAAGCAAAGATCCAGAATTTAGTGGCTTGCTGAGGGAGACAGGAACACGACCTTTTTCCACAGGTCTACTAGCATCCACAAAAAGAGAAATTCCATCTCCTCTCTCATGGATGAGGGTGGGAATGAAGTCAAGGAAAAGGAAAAAATTAACAAGGTTGTGGTTAATTACTTTATGGACCTGTATTCGAAAAGGGGTCCTGTCTGCCCTGACCACATCCAAAACCAGCTTCTTGATCACATCCAAAGTGCTATTACCCTGGGTGATAATGACATACTCACGAAGAGGGTTTCTGATGAAGAGGTTAAGAAGGTGGTTTTCACTATGGGAGCTTACAAAGCCCCTAGACCAGACAGATTTCCCCTTGCTTTCTTCCAGGAGTACTGGGAGGTTGTGGGAAATGATGTTACTAGAGCTGCCAGAGACTTCTTTAGGACTGGGCATCTTCTTAGATAGCATAATCAAACTTACATTGTGCTTGTCCCTAAGAATGAAAACCCTACTTCTATGATGGACTTCAGACCCATTAGCCTCTGTAATACCTTCTACAAGATCCTCACCAAGATCCTGATTGGCAGAATCAAGCCTCTCCTTGACAAGATTATCAGCAACACCCAGAAAGGTTTTGTACCACGTAGATAGATACTAGATGTGGCTATTTCCACTCATGAAATTATCCACTTGATGGACAAAAGCAGAGCCCCAGGTATGGCCTTTAAACTAGATATTTCCAAAGCTTATGAAAAAGTTAAGTGGTCCTTTCTGCTCAAAATTCTGGCTAAAATGGGCTTTAATGAAAAGGTTATCCGAATTATAAAAGAATATACGCAAACTGTCAGTTTTTCTATCCTAACTAATGGTTCCCCGGGTGGACACTTTACCCCTGAGAAAGGTCTCAGACAGGGAGACCCCCTCTCCCCCTACCTCTTTATCATGGTGGTTGATGTGCTTAGCAGGACTATGGGTATGCTATCCACTTCGGGGAAGATTAATGGCATCAAAACTGCTTCCACTCACCCTCAAGTGGTGTTAGAACAGTTTGTGGATGACACTTTTCTCTTTGGGTATTCTTCTGTTATTGAGGCTAGGCAATGGAAACAAAGTTTGGATTGTTATGCTTGGGCTTCGGGTCAATGTATTAACTATAAAAAAGCCGGCTATTCTTCTTCAATACTCCAGTGGACATACAAAATAAGGTGCTACAAATTTTGAAATGCTTGGCAACCTGACTCCCTTCGACTTACCTTGGTCTTCCCCTCACGGTCAAAGAAGTATCCCTAGATTTATGGAACTCTATCCTGGAAAGAACACAGAGGAAACTTGTTGGCTGGAAAGGAAAGATTTTAAGCAATGCTGGAAAACTTCAATTAGTTTCTTCTACCCTCCAGAGGATCCCAGTCTACTTTCTATCCCTCTTCAAAATCAGAAGCAATATGGCTAAAAAACTGGAAAAAATTTAGAGAACCTTTCTGTGGGCAGGGGCTAAAGAAAAAATGAGGATTTCACTTGTCAACTGGGACATGGTCTACCTCCCAAAAAGGTTGGGAGGTCTTGGCCTCAGAAAAATTAGTCTGATGAACAAGGCCCTTACTACTAAGGTGGCTTGGAAGCTCATTGAGGGAAAAGCGGAGTGGTGCAAAATTATGGAAACCAAATATCTCCAAGGCCACCCCTACAGAACTAGGTTCCATAACAGCGACCACCCTAGTGGTTCCAAACTCTAGACAAACATATGCAAGTGTAAGGCCCTCCTAGCCAGAGGGGATTTTTGGCAAATTGGCAATGGTAGATCCATTAGATTCTGGAATGACCATTGGATCACGAACCAACCTCAGCTGGGTAATAAATTCAAACCAATAATGGATCTCCTTCGACCTACCCTGGGTCTTAGAGCTTCCAACTATACCAACGGAAGTGTTTGGGTTGATATACCTAATCAATTAAGGGACAGACCAGATCTGCAACACTCAGCAAAGGAGCTTATGGACATCCTGACTAGTATCAAAATTTATGAGGTTGATGATTCTATTATTTGGACCCCCACCCAGTCAGGGGATTTCACAGTTAGTTCAGCTTATAACCTGCATCTTAAGGAAGAGTGCAACCCAGGAGATTGGAAGAAGGTGTGGATCCCCCAACTCATGCCTAAAGTAAAAACAATTTGGTGGACCCTTATGCATGGTAAGATCCTAACCCAAGATAATCTCACTAAAAGAGGCTTCTCAATGGCTAACAGATGCGTCCTTTGTGAGAAGGCGGAAGAGACAATTAATCACCTCTTCATCCACTGTGACTATGCTACTAGCATGTGGCAAGGAATTTATGACAGGTTGGGTATGTCATGGGTCCTTGGTTGCAAGGTGCACCAAATCGTTAAATGGAGATCCCCCTCAAACCATCCTCTGCTCCAACTCCTCTGGCATATGCTTCCCCCACACATATGTTAGTCCATCTGGAAAGAAAGGAACAACAGGATATTTAGGGATACAGGCATCCAGCCTGATACCTATCTCCATATCAGATCTAAGCTACTGAGTGAAAATGTCAGGATGGCTAAATGGAAGCTCCCATCCAGCCCTCCTGCTACCTGGGAAGCTAAGATAGCGGAATGCTGGAACCTCTTGAGTGGGTTCTCCAGGTTTGACAGCACTAAAATGACTGCCAAAAAAGCCACCAAATGGACTGCCCCTCCTAGAGGCAGGATAAAATTAAACTTTGATGGGGCAGTTAACAATCTTGGGCATGGTGGGGGTGGAGTGATGAGATACCACCATGGCACTTGCCTTCTGGCTTATGCGGGACCTATCAATAACTATACTGTCACCTAGGTGGAAGGGACTGCTCTTCTCTGGGGGATTAAACTTGCAAAATAGATGAACTTTAGACAGCTGGAAATCGAGGGTGATTCCAAAGTCATAATAGAGGCAGTTAAGAGTGGTGCTAGTGCGGGGTGGTGGACTAGACCCATTATTCTGGAGGTCTGTGAGCTTCTGGAGAGCTTCCAACATATATCTATAGACCATACCTACAGAGAGGGAAACTCGATTGCTGACTCATTGGCGGAAATGGGGATAAAACAAACCAAGCTTAATAGTTGGTTGTTAGTTGGTGATTTACCTCTGATGACTCAGCGAATCATCGAGGAAGAAATGAATACAAGTGTCTAAATTTGCTAGGCTAGAATCTTTATTATGAATCCCCACTCGATCACATGTTGGCATTTTTGAGTGACCTGTGTGATTATGAAAGACAAAACCCAAAGCCCCGCAAAGTTCAATAATTACCTTTTTTTTGTGTGGCGTGATCGCTGTCAGTGTAAAAAGGCATTTTTGGCGATTATTGATAGTAATGCTATTATTACTATTTATGTTACCCAGGGATCTGTTAGATTTGTCAGTATGGAGCCGGATCTCCAAAATCCCCAAACCTGGCAGGATATGTATAAGCTTTTTTTGAAATGGATTAGTAAAAAAGAGGGGTTTTTTACGGCATACAACTACAGTCGGCTCTCAGACCCCAAAGATATTCTGACGATTACAGACTAGACCTGTGATATGGGGGGTAATGTTCTCCGTATCGAACCTGATAATATTGATGAAGCCTTTACTTCTGATCCGCTGGTCACCCACTATTGTAAGGAAACTGGAATTTGGGGTTTCATGGAACGTATGAAAGGCGGCCATGACGAGAGAATATCTAAACTGTTTGTTTCCTCCTGGAACAATAGAAATGTCTTGGTGGGAGGCATTCATTTTCAGCTCAATGAGGAGGTCGTCGCTGAGGCTATGGGGCTCCCTATGGTGGGGAGAAAGTACAAAAAGACTAGTCAGACTGCCGACCCTACCAGCCTTAAATAATTTTTCAAAGAAGGGGAGCTGTCGGTCAGGAAATAGGGGGGTTTCGACAGAGAAAAGCTACTGGACTTCTGGCCAAAAATTTATCTCATTATCATGAAGTATTTCACGCTTGAAGGTAAGTTCACGCTGTTCTACAACTACCACTTACCTTTCCTGAATCATATTAGGAATAAAGATTTAATTTCCATGTCATTTTATCTTTTGCACTCTATTGAAAGCAATATCCTTGATATTAAAAGTAACACTGACAGAGATATCCTCCACCAAGGTCTCCTCCTCTGTCTTTTCTAGTTTCACAAAGCCATATGCCCGGCACCCCAACCCCCCTTGATTATTCAGATGATGCCCTAGGAAACACCCGCTAAAAAAGTCAAAAAGACCTCCAACTCCTCCTCTTGTTCCATCCGTATCACCCAAGGCCCTGTGAAGGCTGAGAAAAAATCTAGTAAAAAAAGTATTAAGAACCCTACCCATACGAAGGATGGCATGGGGGACTCTTATGTTCCAGACTCCGTGGATTGTATTGAAGAGAAAGGGGCTGAAAGCACACCTGAGACAGATTTTAAGCCAAAAAAACAAAAAATTACAGAAACCCGAGTCAATTTGGAGGTGGACCTAAGCGGTTATGGTTGTAGGGGGTCTAATAGAATTGCCAAAGAATAATGCAAAATCAAGATGCTGGAGACGGCCTCCAAAGAGCTCTCCCTGACGAAAAATGCCTCCCACTCCATAAATTCTAAAAATGTTTCCTCGGAAGGCTATTTGAGCCCGACTGCTAATACTCCACTGACCAACCCCCAGAGAGCTATGAGTCCTACCCTACCCCAAATCCCCCACTGTGACCCCCAAGTTAAACCCCTCTCCACTGGAATGGAGGAAAAAAGCAATTTCACAGGCACCCTTAAAAGTAAGTTTGCGAGTATTGACAAGAAAATTGTAGAGATCAAAAAGGGTATGCAGGACCTAATGAACCACTGCAGAAGGACAAACAAATTTTCTCTGAAGGTGATGCATGCCTCGGCAATGACCCTTTGTAACATGCAGGAGAAGCTGGTAGACGGAAAACTGGAAGTGAATGAAGATAACAAAGACCTGTTCCTGTTCTTCCAGGAGGAGTGGGCGAGAACCCTGCTATCCAAATAGTTGGGAGAGAGGAATTAACATTGCTATCTATGGTTCAGGTTTTTTTGGCTGGGCTTGCCCCTCGGTTCCCCTGCTCTATTTTTGGGGATAATGTTAAGTTTATTATTTTGATTTGGTCGAGCCCTGCGTGGCTTAGTGACAATATTTTTGAAGATACCGATGATAGTAATTACTCTGGTTTTATCTTTTTGAGTAGAACTGATACTTTTGTTTTTGATAGAGGCAAAAATTTTATGTATGTGATAACCTGTTAAACTGCTGTAAGATTTGATTAGTGCCATTAATATGCTATTAATGTGCTTCTAGTCCTCTGTTCCACGGGCCAGCACCCTCTTGCTACTTTTTCTATCAAAAACATGATCTCTTATTTCAAGTTTGATATGAAGATTATAAAAAAATTCTTAGTGACATGTATGAACTATTAAAAAAACCCATTCTTCATGCTGGTAAAAAAAATGCAACCCCCATTTTAAATGTTTAGTGTAAAATTCATACCCACCATTCCAAATGCTGGGTATGAAATTCATACCGACCATTTACAATGTGGGTTATAGACAGCCTACTAACATTACTAGTGTTGGAAATGGACAGCATAATCATTCTTTCAAATGCTTGGTAAAATTAATATAAAACTCCATTAAAATATCACAACATACAAACAAACTTAGCATGGTTGTTTTACTTTTAATTTGTACAAACCCTTTCACCATAATGAAATGAGAAAATGTAAGAAGTATTTTCAATGATAGCAGCAAATTTAAATATCAATCAAGATGAAACATAAGTGAAATTTAAAGAAACCCTCTATCCTATCTCAACATATCATTTCCCATGATTCTTCATATTTGCTTTCAATAATACATGATCTCAAAGGAAAAAGGAGAGAGAAATGCTAGAAATGAACAGACAAGATAGATTTAAAACTTTAGGAAAAGAAACCCAACTACAAGCATGAAGAAAAACGTCTCTACATGCCTCGACTGAGTAGTTCTAATTTGGAAGTGACCAAAGGATGCAACAGTTGCCCTTTTTTTGGTTTGATTTTTCTCCTCTATGGCTTGTGCGTAATTTCCTATATTTCACACCCTTCTTCCCTACCGTAATGCCTTCTCCTTCTCTTTATGGAATGAAAGAACCTCTTTTTATGAGGAGTGATATTTTCTCATGTCTTTTCATTTCAAAACATTTCAATGTCTTTTACATGTTATTTGAACTACTATCTTATTCATGATAAAAGCATGACTTGCGGTTTTTGCATGAGTCATTTATGTTAATGCAAGGCTAGCTTTTGTTTTTGGCGTGAGTCCAATGATGGCTGTTAGTTTATAAGTTCAAATTACTTATTATTTCCTTCAATTTTGATTCTCTCCTAGTAATTTTAATTAGACTTTTATTCATCTTTATAAGAGTAGGAAGTAGAATATTAAAATTCATCCTTAGTTCATTATTTTATCATATTTTAATTTATTATAAAAAATTCAGCTCCAAAATTAATTATTAAATTCAACATTAGTAATTTTATCAAGAATTCTTTATGATTAATAGAATAAAATAGATTTATAACTTAATAGGTTAAATAAAGAAAATGCAATTATTAATAGTTTTAATATTTAAATATAAACTGCAAGCACAAGTATATACTTATTTGTAAATTAATACAAATATTTATACATATTCTTATATATAACTAATCTTGCAATATATATTAATAATTATATATATTACCTAATAGTTATATATACTTATATATATCTAATTATATTTTCTAGTGAGATTAAATAAAGAGTGATAAAACAACACAGAAGGGATTATAACTATCCTACAAGAAAAGTGCAAGGGTGATCACTGTCGATACTTAGGTTCAAGATCCCATCGAAAAGGTCTAAGGTAGAGAGACAAATGATGGAATACACCTCTAAGGTTCTATCCTATGCTACTAATAAGGCCAAGGACTAACCCTAATGTGTAAGACTTACCAATTGGGAGTTTAGATGGCTCGACATTCATGATCATGTTTACATCCTCTACTAGTGATGGTTTCCCTCCTTTCTCAGCGGATAAATCTTTCCATCACCCACTCAAACATGAAATATAGTCAGTCCTTTATTATAGAAATGATTACATTTCATAATAATAATCAATAATTTTAAGATAACTATACCATATCTACTCAATACATTCTGAACCATTGTTCTAAGCAATAGACATAACATTAAGCGTCACCTTATTCAAAACCACAGTTTCAATAAAGCAAGTAAATACCATCTAGGGCATAAAATCAATAAACTACTATTTCATGAAAAACCAGTTTAAACCTCTAGGATATCAAGTAAATTCAAAAACCACTATTTTCAGAAAAGAAACCAAGTATCGTCTAGGGCATAAGTAATCAGGAGGGGTGTGATACATACAATACTTGGACTTCAATATTTCTTCTAGGTGAAACTCAATGTCCCAACCTTGAACGTAGCATGTTTATCAATAGATTATCGAAGAGCCATAGTTGGGATACTCTAGTATGGTTTGGGTGCACAAAGAAACAAGCTACTCATCCCATACCTAGGCCTCTCAAATATTCTATTAATAATCCCTTTTGTTCCTAGTTTGTATGATTTCATTTAAAGAAATATTTTACAAGATCTTTAACTTCAACATACTTTCATACAAAATGTCAAATAGTTCACTATTTTATAATAATTATTTATTTAATTTATTTATTTAATTTAATTTTATTTTTGTGTGTGTGTGAATAATTTATAATTTAATTGTAAATTACAAGTTAAAATATATAATTGTTTTTTATAAACTTTTGTTTTTTAAATGAATTAAAGATTTTTACTTCAAATAATTTTATTTTTTTTGTATAATTTATATAAAGAAATATATGGTTGAATTCATAAATTTTAATAGTACATAAGAATTATGTATATGTATGATTTACTTTAAGAAATTATGTATATGTATGATTTACTCTAAGATAAGTTGTATTATAAAAGCTAGGATAGGAATAGCCTTAATATATAATGATATAACATAAAATATTGTTACATTAAGTTCAAGGTTAACAATGCAATTGTAACAACCATGCTTCATTATAAACAATTGGATTGTGATTTGTTTACGATTGAGGTTTGATTAAAATATTAAAATTTGATAGTAAAAAACTAAATTTTAGTTCCCCCCTTCACCTATATTTCTACTTTAAATGTTATGTCAATCTATAAAACTATACATTAAATAATATTTTCTTTGTCAATATAATTGGTTATGAAAAAATATTGCCTATACTATTTTTGTCTGCTTCTCTAGATGAATTCAAATATTTTAGATGATGTAGGTGAAAGCCCTAAATGTTATTTAATCATACAAACAAGACATTATATTTATATAAATGTTGATTGACAAAATACAAAGGTGAAAATTTGGTAATTTAAAATATTCTAGAGTTAATTAATATCAATTATTTGGATTAATAACATTCTATTCATTATATATGTTAAATAACTTTAATAAAAAAATGTGTTAGATAAGTTAGTAGACACGGACAGGGATTTATAGTGCTGTGCTGTGGGTTTTGTAGTACTGTCTCTGCTGGGCACATTGTTGTGTTTGAATAAATTTTTACCCCTCTTTTATTGACAAAAAATAACTTCAATAAATGTGTTAACCAGTCCATAATAATAAGTCTTGGTAGCTTCTAAATTTAATTGTGTCAACATCATTTTTTTGTCATATTGAGATGCTGCAATTGTTCTACTCTCTTTTCTTGCTCTATCACTATGATGATGGATCATAGAACATGATCTAAAAAATTGATGTAAAAAATGTGGACACACTTAAATCCAGAGACTATCAAGACATATACATTTTATTTTAATCTTAAAATATAATAAAAATAAAAATATTTGATATTATACTTTAATTCAAGTGATTATTCATTGAAAATGGAAAATGTGCGGAAATGTGACATAAATCTAATCGAAGGGATGGTAGATAAAGATGACGTTCACAGATTTGGAATGGGGAATTCTGAGTAGACGTCACTTCTGCAATAGGCATCTAGAAAAAATCCGTCGGCACAAAAGACTTCGCTCACTCATTAGAAATTTAGAAAAGACTTGCACTCAGTCATCACGGCGAAAGACCTGAGTGCGGTCTAATGAGCTGTCAAATCTTTTCTTTTTTTGATTCTCTGCCGAGAAAGAACGCGGAGAGAAACACTAGTGTGATATCTACGCTGTTAAAATCTTCTTTTTTATTCGTTCCTCCGTATGTCCCGGTAGATGCGGCGACTTTAGGTTCATTATGAGCACTCACTTCAATATTCATTTTTTCAATAATAGCATGGCCCATTGGTATGGAAATCTTTTAAAGTGGACTAGGAAAATCTTATACATACTATCGTTATCATTTTTTTAAAATTCGGAAGAAAATTACCGAAAAAAGTTTGATGAAAATATGCGTAACGTAGACTTTACTCCGGCAGTATCTTAATTTCTCAGAGTAGAACGTTTGTAATTATTGGCTACAGGCAGTCAAATTTCTGAATTTGTTTCCGCG
>MU228323.1:839774-858530 GCA_018584345.1 Thuja plicata | reverse complement strand
TCATTAAGCCGATAGGCTTTGTGTGGATGTTTTGCTCCCGGAACTGACTTATTTCTCTTGGATAGTTGTCATCTCTCTTCCTGGATAGTTTTTATTTTCCGACAATGGAAAATAGCAACTTGCCTTGGTTTTTCCTTAAAATTCTTGAGCCTTTTTGGAATTAGTTGAAAACTTTCCCAATGATATTGCATGACTTTATTTGAGTGGAAAGCTTTCACTTTTGCGTTTGCAATCAAATAGAGTATCTCTCTCAAATATTTCACATATAAATTTTTTACAAGTTTTCTACAATCATCAAGTTTTATGTAGTTGTTTGTTTTTTATCATCACTGTCAAGAAAACGTCAAATGCATTAAGGTCAGTGTAAGGATTTTTTTTGTTTCTTAGATTTTTCCTTTTCTGCATCTGTTATAGGATTTTTCATTTAAAGAAATTGTTCACACTAGAAACATATGTATGTAGATACAATTTCCAATATCTACATACTAATGTCTCCTTTAATTTTTTTTTTCTTTGGAAGCTGACTAATATTTTTGTAGGGAAAATTTTTAAAACATTTGATCGTTGAATAGAGGACTTAAGGCTTCCAAGGAAGATGTTGATATAGCTATAAAAGCTTCTTGGAATAGATATGATCATGCCCCTTGGCCTCACATCTCCAACTATGTAATTATATTCTTGTTCCTTTCATTCAATGAATGATTTCTATATATAAATTGGAAAGTTACTTATCTTTAGAGAAGAGAGTAAAGCATCTCAACCATTGCAATTGAAAGGAAAATTTTGTTTTGATATCATGTGCAGAAAAGAGGTTGTATTATGAACAAGTATAGATCTGGTGGAGCAACACTTGCCGTAGCTAGCTTTGTTTGAAACTTGGCGTTTAGAGAATTTATTTGCAGGTTTTTAATACTGTGAGATTTAGGTAAGGGGATAAAGATCTATTGCCACTACACTAGTATGAGAGTATTTTTATTTCATTTAGTGAGCTATCAAAGAGAAAATAAATTTCATATGAAAGATAATGTCTTCTCCTCCTAAATATCCCTCTTCATTCTTTACATTCCCAAGTTCTTAAAATATAGCTCGCTGATACATTTCTCTAGTAAGAAAAAAAAATTATTGAAAAGGAAGATGGCACAAGACCTGATTTTGGCTTTTACTAGATTTTGATATTCAATGAGGTCACTCTTCTTGATTTTTTCCCTTAACAAATGGTTTTCATGCATGCACAATTTATTTGTATATCTTTCTCTCAATAAATTTAATATTTAATACATTATATGTCATTAGATTAAGGAAAACACCATTAATAGTAGACAATTTTTTTTTATGTTTTTCAAGAAAATATATGTGGTGAGATGGGTGTAGTTCTTGGATTTTCTACTCTTGTTTTCTATTCCACACAACATAGAAATAAGTACATAAAATTTCTTTATATTTTTCTAAACTGCTCTCTCATTTACTTTGTAGTGTACAAGAATTCAAAATCCTTATGAGACACTATTCAAGTTTCTTATTAAACATAAATATATGTTAATGAAATGAAAATATATTTACATTCATTATATTAAGTTATGATAAAAAATAATATCTACTAAATGTATCAACATCCTATTTATATAACATGTCAAGTTGAATTTGAAGAGTAGTAAATATTTTAAGAGTAGATATGATATGTCAAATATTGAACGAAAAGTTTGCCCAGTCAAAAAAGACAGAACAAAAAATTGAAAAAGGCCATTGCTAGGGCCACAACAAAAAACAAACTAAGCTATTAAAAAGAAAACAACACAGGGACAGCCAAAAGAGAAAGGGAACACAATCAGGAGATGGTCCCCATCCAACTAGCCACTTTGGACTCGAGGATCTCCATCTTTGCCACAGATTTCTTTAGCTTCTGGAGATCAGTCAGAGTATCATTCTCCTTCTTCTTCTTCAAACTAGCCCTAGTCTTCTTACCAGGTCCCTCTTTAGTCTTCTGCTCTTTTTCCACTCCAATAATGGCCGCATTTGTACCCTCATGATTTTCTTCCATTTTATCAATGAGTTTCTTTGTATGTTCATTGGAGGCCTTCAGGATGTTGAAGCTCTACTTAGCAATGCTTTTAAGAGTCGCCTGAAACCTCAGCATCTTTTCCTCCATTTTTCTAACTCAGATTCATCTGATCTTTGGCAGTGCTATCAGCATTGGTGTTCTCTGTCCCTTTTTCTTTGTTCTTGATCTCTGCCACTTCATGGAATAACCACTTGACAGACCTGTAATTATCTAGTATGTTGTTCCTGACATTATTGAGAAGATCAAGCTCAAATTCCCTCGAGTTATCACTAAGAACCAGCATAGTCAGGTTAATCATCTCCTCCAGCTTTATCTTTCCATCTTCACCTTCACTGACTTTAGGATTAATGTCTTCCCTGGTTATCCCCATTTTGGCAGTTTTAACATCAAAATTATGCCAGACCATTTTTCTTCCCTGTGTAGACATATGGCAACAATAATCATTGTCTTGTCTCTTCTCTTTCATAGTAATCTGGGGGTCTGAGATCTGGGGAGATGGGATATCCTTGTTAGTCCCATAATGCTCATCCTGGAGCTTCTCCTTCTCCTTGTGGCAAGAGCCAGGGGATTTTCTCTAAGTCTGGTCCTCAGGAGTCTTCCAGCTTGTGCTATCTTCTTGGTTCTTGCTCTTTTTTTTTTGGTACTTCACAATGGTAGTCTCCCTTCTCTTTTTACCTTTCCCACTAGATATCTCTTCCTCACCATCAGTATTCATCCCTTCCTCATTATTGTTATACCCCTCCTTAGAAGATATCATAGTAGTAGTATGATTTTTGGAAGGAGTCACCATTTTCTCTTTTTTTAAGGTATGAATACTGGTTGTACGCTTCTTAGAGGAGGAACCTAGATCTTCTTCTTAATGTCACAATCTTCCTAACCTTCAGAGTGAAAACCCTCATTGTCTTTAGTATCCGAAGGAACATAATCAGAGCCAAAGACATCCATTTTGTCCTCTTTCTCAGTGACCTCCTTTCCCTTAATTTGGGCTTTAAAATACTCATAAATAAGAAGTAAAATCCCCTCATGCAGAGAAGGGTTTGCAATATCCTTATTCCTATACCCATTAATATTTTCATTGATAGAAGCATATAAGTAGAATGAGATAGAAATCTTCATACCATGTGTAAAGTTGTTCATGAGGATGAAGTGATAGGTTGTGATCCTATCGAATCTGGTGTCCAGCGTAACATAAGAGATGATGGTCTTCAGGACAAATCTCCACTGAGTCTTGAACCCTTTTGGAAGATAATAGGTCCTGACTTTGATGAGATCTTTCTTCTCTTCCTCCTTCCTCATGAAGTCACTAATCGTAGAGTCAAAAATTTTACGATCCCTCTAAAGATTCTTTCCCACTATTGGAATTTTGGTAACCATGGAGATAACCTCCTTAGTGACCATAAATTTTATCCCCTCAATCACCACGCTGCCCTTGTCCTAGCTTTTCAGAAACATTTTTGTTACTAGCGGCTTCCCTCCATGAATCCTTTCAATAAAAGTGGAAATTCCACCTTGCTGAAGATAATTCCAGACCTTGGTTTATCTCCTCCATTTCTCACAGTCATTAAAGGCCTCCTTTCTATGTCTTTCACCACCCATTGCAAGAAAAAATCTCTGTCTCGCGTAGTGGTGATTCGACTTACAACTTAACAGACAATATTGCATAGAGATATTCTAGATAATTCTTCTGATATGCCTTGAAAAGTAAGTTTTAACTTTGCAATTGGACACCCAGAAAGTGTGTGAATGGGACTTGAACTCATTATCTTTCTTTCCATTCCTATACTTTTTATTTATGGGAAATACATTGCAAAATGCAGCATTAACTTTCATGATTAATGATTTTAATTCCCTCCTTTCCTT
Source organism: Thuja plicata (assembly GCA_018584345.1). Taxonomy (NCBI): domain Eukaryota; kingdom Viridiplantae; phylum Streptophyta; class Pinopsida; order Cupressales; family Cupressaceae; genus Thuja; species Thuja plicata. The sequence continues at coordinate 854,611 of MU228323.1, read as the reverse complement.
GGATTCTGGCGTATTTGACTAAATCCATCACCTCATGTGGGAGGTCTCCTCCATGAAGCCATAAGATTTGAGTGTCACTTTTCACCGCCAAGTTGGCACACCAGTTAGCAACCTAGTTAGCTTCCCTGTACACGTGGGATATGTGTACCTTCTCAATGGTGTTCAGGAGGTTGCGGGTTTCTTCCATCATATTGGCTATAGTCCATGATGTTGGGTGTAATTTTTTGAGGCAGTTTGTAATATTGGTAGAGTCACCTTCTAGCCATAGATTTTTTATCCCAATATCGTGGGCTAATTTGGTGACTTGGAGGGTCGTATTGGCTTCTGCATAGTAATTGGTTTGGGTGCCAAGTGGTGGGATGACAATTGTAGTCCCTTACCAAATCAATTTCAAATCACACTACTAATTCTCACCTTTCCCAAATTACCCTTTGCAACGCCATCAAAGTTGGCCTTAAACCTTCCTTTCGGGGGATAGCTCCATGAACAATTTTGTCTTTTGTTGATGGTCTTCTTAGGATCATCAGAGTTGTTTGCTCCTTCAAAAGGGTTAGTACCTCCACAGGAAACATACTTTTTGATTAAAGCATGGTGAATCTTCTCAAAAATTACTTTGGGAGGGGCACTACAGCCCCTGGAGATACTATTGTTATGATCTTTCCAAACTCCCTAGCACAAGTGCGGGAGAGCCCAGGTCCAGATTTTTTGAAAAGTAGTCTACTTGAAAGGCAGGGTCGAGTGAGAAAAGAGGTCCAGCATGGAGGAGGGAAAGCGCCATTGCATCCCAAAAATAGAGAGGATGTACTTCAAGAAAAAACTAACAAAGGGGTAGTGAATAAATAGGTGGTCCACGAATTCTTAATGACACTTACAAAGCACACACCTATTGGGGATTGGGAGGCCTCTCTTTTAAAGGTGATCAACAGTAAGGATGTGGTTCTAAAGAAAAATCCAGAAGAAGACATTGATTATGGGGATAAGGCCAGGGAACTAAGATTTCACCCAAATAGGCTTGGTTTCCTATTACAACTAGATGGAGTAGGCTAAAGCAAGCATGAAGGTACCTTTTGGGGATCCATCCCAGATCAAGACATCCTGATTACTGGATAGAGAAATAACATTCAGAGAAATGGTAAGGGGAGACAAATCCTGGGAGACATAGGGTAAGTCCACCCAAGTATTTCCCACTTTATAGTTGCAGACCCAGGAGCCAAATTGCTGGTTACCCTCTTCTTTCCATAATTTTTAGGGCTAATATTTCCACAAGGAACTGAACTGGATCCAATTATCATTCCATAATTTAATAGTTTGGCCATTACCAACTTTCCATTTAGCTTTAGATTTGGCTAGTTTTTTAGGATTAAGGAAGCCATTCCAAATGAAAGAGCCTTTCAAAATTTCATTACAATCAAATAAATAACTCAGAGTAATTAGAAAGATACTTATCTTCAAAGAAGTCTCGCCATTCCCCCTTTCAATGGAAGATGTACCATATCAGTTTCGCTCGGAGTGGTTTGTTGAAAGGTCTGATTGTCCTGATCCCAAGACCTCTAGTACTTTAAGGGAGGAAAAATTTGTCCCCAGCAATCAGAGGAAATCTCTTATGCTCTTCAACCCCCGACCAGAGAAATCTTCTTTGAATTTTTTCCATTGCTTCAACAACTTTATTAGGGATTGAAAAGAGGCTTAATCCATAGGTTGGCTGGTTTTCAAGAGTAGATTTAACCAACTAAATTTTTCCCTTCTTGAGTGAGAGTAATCCCCTTCCATCCATCATGTTTCTTATTGAATCTATCAATGAGTTTGTTTTAGAATTCATCACGGGGCTTAACACCAAGAGGGAGACCTAAGTAATTACACAAGAGGGACCCAATACCACATTTCAAGATATCTGCAATTCTACTTTGCCTAACCTCTAGGGTATTGATAAAGAAGAGAGAACTCTTATTCCAGTTGATAGATTTCCCACTGGCTCTAGTATAGGAGTCAAGAAGGTTTTTAATAGCTATGGCTTCTCTCACTGAAGCCGCCCCTTGTAAAATTGTATCATCAACAAATTGCTGGTGAGAGAAAATAGTGATTCTTGAGGAATGTCTAGTGCCTTTCAGCTCCCCAATCATTCTTTTTGATGTTATCAATCTCCCAAGGCTCTCAGCCAAAATAATGAAGAGAATGGGAGACATGGGGTCTCCTTGTCTAAAACCCCGAGAAGCTTTGAAGAAAGAAGAAGGAGAATCATTGACGAGCACCGCTAGCGAGGGAGAAGATATGAGTTGGTGGATGATCTTACAAGTATTCTTGTTAAACCAAAAATCCCCAAGCACCTGCATCATGAAAGACCAGTCAACCTGATGTAATTGCCCAGGTCTAGTTGTTCCAATAGCCAGCTTGACTGTGCTCTAAGATCTCTTGCATAGACCTTATAGGGTATTGCTTCACCCTAGCTTCAGGAAGTCACTAAGATCTTCACCTCAAGTGCCCTAGACTAGGCTTACACTGTAGAGGTACTATTTCATGCTATAGAACTCATTAGGATAGGTTCATTTCCCAGACTAAACCGATGAGCTCAACTTGAAGAACACAACAACACACATAGCACACAGAATCCATCCAATATGTTCTTTCTTATTCACAAGAACTAAACTATTATAGGATGATGCGATCAATGTCTCTCTCCTTTTCTAATCTATCTCTATCTTTATATTACAAAATATTTTCAGCTATATATACATCCATCAAAATATCTCCCAAAATATCTAATACTCATGGACAACTTCAACCACCTTGCAAAGGCGGCCAAACTGAGCAATAAATGACCCTTCCAAAATAGGAATAGGTTTCCCTGATCCTTTCAATCAAAAATGACAGATAGAGAGTCATTGCAAGTGACCCAGCTGGTCACAAACATCACATCCTGCATTTCCTAGGTCATTAACTGACATTATCGAGTGCTAGAGTTGACTTTCCTGAACCACAAAAATAGCGTCAGTTTCCAACACTGACAGCAAACATAGTCACCGATGGTTATCATCAACAAGCATCACCGACGAACACAACCAACAAGCGTCATCTACAAACAAAAAAAAACAAGTATTGCCGACAAACAAAAACCGACGGACATCACTGACAAACAGAAAAAAAAAGCATTGCTAACGAACCAAAAATTGACGGGCAGAAACTGATGGACATCACTGACAAACATTGTAACTTAACTTAGGTGCTCCTGCACCATACTCCCCAAAAAAAAAGAAATCAACTTCCAGGTGATTGGAGTAAGTTAGGATTGATGCCTAACTTCTTAAAATCAGTTTCCTGTACCCATGTAGCCTAAGTTAAGCTACATTGTTTGTCGGCGATGTCCGTCAGTTTCTGCCCATCGGGTTTTGGTTCATCGGCAATGCTTTTTTTTTTCTGTTTGTCGGAGATGTCCATTGGTTTTTGTTCATCGACAATTCTTGTTTTTTTTTTCGTCGGCAATGCTTATTGGCAGTGTTCGTCGGTGATGCTTGTTGATGATAACTGTCGGTGACTATGTTTGTTGTCGGGGTTGGAAACTGACACTATTTTTGCAGTTTAGAAAATTCAACTCTAGCGTTCAATAATGTCGGTTAACGACCCAGGAAATGTGGGATGTGATGTTTGTGACTAGCTAGGTCACTTGTAATGACTCTCTACATGTCATTTTTTATTGAAAGGATCAGGGACACCTATTCTTGTTTTGGAAGGGTCATTTATTGCTTAGTTTGGCCGCCTTTGTAGGATGGTTGAAGTTGTCCACGAGTATCATATATTTTGGTGGATGTATATATAGCTGAAAATCTTTTATAATATAGAGATAGATTAGAAAAGGAGAGAGACACAGATCGTATCATCCTATAATAGTTTAGTTCTTGTGAATAAGAAAGAACATATTGGATGGATTATGTGTGTTGTGTGTGTTGTTGTGTTCTTCAGGTTGAGCTCGTTAGTTTGGTTTGGGAAATGAACCTATCCTAATGGGTTCTATACCACGAAATAGTAGCTCTATGGTGTAAGTCTGTTCTAGGGAACTTGTGGTGAAGATCTTAGTGACTTCATGAAGCTAGGGTGAAGCAATACCCTATAAGGTCTGTGAAAGAGATCTTAGAGCACAATAAATCTGGCTGTTGGAACAACTAGACCTGGGAAATTACATCACAACCCAATCATAGGCCTTGGACAATTCTATCTTGACAAGAAGCCCTTCCCTCTTACCAGCCTCTAAGGAATGGATCACTTTGTGCACTGCCATAATGGCGTCAAGAATCTGTCTGCCCAAAACAAATCTTGATTGCTGGTGAGAAATGATAGACTGGATAAATTTGATAATTCTTATGCTTAAGACTTTATAGATTATCTTATAGAAAGAGTTTCATAAGCTTATGGGTCTGAAGAGCTCCATAGAATCCACCTCAAAGACTTTAGGGACAAGAACAAGGTAAGTAACATTGAGTTTTTTAAGAAGGCTTTTGGATCCATAGAATTCCTACACCACTTTGATCACATCACCTTTGACAATCTCCCTGTACCTATGGAAGAAAAACATAGGGAAACCATCTGGTCCCGGGGCCTTATTGCTAGGAAGAGAATCCATGGCTTTTTAAACTTCTTCCAAACTAGGAATATCACTCAAAGATTTGTTTTGATCTTTAGAGATGACATTGGTAATGTTTCTTAGCAGGTCCTCCTAGTCCTCCTCAGAGAGGTATTGATATTTAGAAATAAGGGTAGACAAAAAATCAATTTCTTCAGAAGATATGTCTTTGTCATCCTGCAAGATTTGGTTCCCCCTTTTTATGCCACTGATCCTATTGGCAACCCTATGTTTCATTTTGTAAAACTGGAAGAACCGAGTGTTTTGGTCCCCCTCCCACAGCCATATGGATCTTGATCTCTTCTTCCAGTACATCTCCCCCTTCCCTATCACACTATTGTACTCTAAGAGGAGGATTTTTTCTTTATGCCAATTGTCCTCATCAGAACCTTCTCTCTAGATTTTATCTTGGACTTGATTGAGATCTATTACGGACTTCTCTTTGGATGAGAAGATATCCCCAAACTCTTTCTTATTAAAAATCTTAATGTTCATCTTGACGTTTCTAATTTTTTTAGCCACTTTGAACATAGCAGATCCTTTAACATCAATATTCCACCATTTCAAAATCTTGTTAGTAAGATTAGGATGAGTAGTCCACATCTTTTCAAACCTGAAGGGGAAGTTTCTTTTCTTAATAAGCAGGTCCAAAGAAAGAGCCAGGGGAGAATGGTCTGACCCAATCCACACCAAAGTAGATAATTTACTTATATGGGAGTTCAACCAATCTACAGTAATAAAATCCCTATCCAGCCAAACTTGGATGCACTCTTTCCCAATTCTCTTGTTACTCCATGTAAATATCACACCTTGAAGGTCCACATCTAAGAGGGCTTGATCATTAATGAAGTCCATAAACTCTTACCTTCTTTCCAAATTAGGGTTAATGCCTCTTTGCTTTTCCCCTTCTCTGAGAGGGTGTTAAATTCCCCCTTAATGATTCCTTTAAAAATATCTAACCTAGATGCTATGCTTCTAAGTTTGTCCCAATAAGATCTTCTCCCTTTTTTAGAGTTACAAGCATAGCTATTCATAATATACCAACTTTCATTATCCTTTATGTCAGTGCATTTCAAAAGTAAAAAATTACCTTCTTCATGAATGACTTTAGCCTTTAGGAGAGAGGAGTTCCATAGAGTCATCGGACCTCCAGAGGCTCCATCCAAACTGGTGGAAACCATATCAATGGTTTTACATAATTTAATGCACTCTAGTTTTTCCTTCTTCATCTTAGTTTCCTAGATTAACATTATGTCTAGTCTATGATCCCTTATCATATTCCATATTATGTCCTACTTATGTGGACCATTAAGTCCATGAATATTTGAAGAGATTAGCTTCATTTCTTATTGGATGTGCATGCATCCTAGATGGTCTTTTGAGTTCCATCCTCTATAACCTTGCAAGATTCTTCTTCATGGATATAGCTTGATTTCTTTCTCCCTGGAGTTTTTGATTTAACACCCATGTCGGCTTTGATTTTACTCCTAGTTTTTGTTGGGGAGACCGAGGAGAGATCCCTACTATTATTTTTCTTCTTGACGTTAGTCCACTCTCCCTTTGTCTCTTCTTTATATTTTGCAAAGAGTTTTAAATCCATTCTTGTGAGCTTCCCCAGGGTGACCGATTTTAGCAGAGCTTCCATTTTGAAATCCCTCTGCAGTTGTTCAAGCTCTTTTCTAGGGTTTGGTTCATGGGTGGATACACCCTTTGGAATGTTTTACGTGGGAAAAAAAACTCCAAACTCCAAGGAAAGTTTAGGGAAACCCGGTGCAATTGAGAAGTTTTCCTTCTCACGTAGGGTGGGGCTCAAGTCAATCCCTTCTCCATTTCTATGCTCTTCCATGGAATTATCCCCTTCCAAGGGTTTTTACATATTGTTTCCTTTAGGATAATATTCAGACCCAGGTGATGGCAGAAACATCGCCCTCTCTAAGCAGATATCATTCACATGCATATTGTTCTCTTCCGGAGCATTTTTAGACCCAGCTGATGGCTGAAACACCACCCTCTATGAGGGAATATAATTTTGAAGCCTGGGGATCACCTCATTATCTTTTTTTTATGTCTTTTTTCCTCTTGTTTCTTTTTAGTTTCAGGGATAACCTTTGTTCAATCCTTTTTCTTCCAACCTTTGTTGGTAGTCCCCGCTTGAAATTTCTAGTTTTTTTTTTCCAAAGTTGGGGCTTCTGGTACCTGGTCCTTTGTCTTTCTTTCTATCCTTTGAGTCCTCCTGGCTTTTTCCTTTAATAAAAATAGGCACTTTCTAGCCGCATGTCCTACTTCTTGTAATGAAAGAAAGCAAAGGGCACACTATTACAATCCAGTTTCTACAATGATTTTCCTAGTTTGGAATGAATCCCTATGACCTCTAGCATGTCTTTACCCTCTTCTAACCCTATGAATATTCTAGCATAGGTTAGATTCCTTCTATCAACTATCATTGGGTCAATCGATAGAAGCTCTTCAAAGGATTTGGCTATTATATCAAAGACATCTTCGTACCAAAATTCTAGAGGGATTTCTGGAAGCCTTACCCAAATAGGGGCTTGAATATAGAATCAATCATTGAGGTCCAAATTACGAGACCATTTCTACAAGGCCAGAGAGGATTTCCCTATAGCCCATACTCCAGCACATAAGATCTTGGCATAGTCCTTGTGGCATGAGAACTCAAAAGATAGAAAGCCCTTCGCCATAATGGTTATTTCAACTTGGCCCTTTAGGTTTATTTTTTCTTTGCAAAAACCATGAATATTTCAATATTTGGCCTTGACCTAGTAAGTTTTCCAACCAGGCTAAGAGACACGGTTTTAATATTATTGTCAACTAGTTTGTCAGGTAGGGCAATAGTGTACTTACCATTTTCTTTATCATGTAGGTCCTTTATAACAGGGAAATGAGACTTGCCTGTGGGCTTAATCCCAAATAGAGTAGACCAAGGAAGATACTAGGAAGAATCTTCCTTATCACAAGGCTAAACCCCAGAATTTGCATCTACACTGGGGAGAAAGCTTGATTTTTCTGCCATCCCCACACCCTCTTTATCTGGATCTTTATGTCTATTGCATGGGTCCCCGTCCTTGTTTTTTTTGTATTCATTAATATGGTCTACTTGAGGGCCATCTTCACAAGCCCCCACGGTAGCACCCGACACCTACAAAGTCATTTCCCACCTACACTCAAATTCAAACTTCCTCCCGCTCCCGCTGCCCCATTCTCAAACTCTAGTTTTTTTTTTCTCCCAGATAGTTGCCAGCCCTCTTCCTGGATAGTTTTTCTTTTCAACAATGGAAATGCAGACAATCTTTTAAAACATTCTTAATATTTTTAAATATGGGTTTTAAATTCCATATTCATTACAAAAAACCTTGACATACGCCTCTTAGAAAATCAGAAAAAGATTCTAAGAAAATTTTAGAAACTTGGCATTACAGCAAGAAACCCTCAAAATTTATTTGGAATTTTTGTACAAATGCTTAGGTGAAAATTTCTAAATTAGGTATGCCAGTAATATTAAGAGAAAAAGTGCTACTCGCATAGTATTCACTCAAAACCAAAATTACTCAAAATTCTACTCACCAAAATATCTAGAAACCCCAAAGCACAGTTTCAGTTGAGGTTTTCTACAAAGCACTTACTTGAAGATATTCAAAAACATCCCTAACATCAACATGTTCACAATAATACACTAGACTATTAGAATAATCAAAATTATAATTGCATGTCTTCTTCAAAGCTTCGCACAAATATTCTTGTGTAGATAAGGGTAAATTATGTTTGTAGTAATTGAGAGGGGGGAGGGGGTGAATCAGTGGCCTAAAAACTATTCCAATTAATCAACCCAAAAAATTAGTACTACAATATTAAGCCTCTAGTTATCTTCAGTCCTATAATATGAATGCCTTCAAATATACTTATCAATTTACTACTACTCGGAATGCTTTGTTAAACCTTATTCTGTATGTTTACAGAATAGAAGTCAGTTAATTTACCGAAAGATAGTAAATTACTTAGAGTATACCGATCAATCAAGATTAGCTATGTGTAATGCCAAAAACGAAAGTAATGACTCATAAACACATTGACACATAGATTTTTAATGTGGAAAGCCTGTTAAGGGAAAAACCACTTGGGACCAGTAACCCAAAATTTCCACTCTTCTGAAGTGAGCTCGGTGAAGAGCCAACCCTATCCAAGGTTACAAACACACTGTTAGGTGTGACCTTGTTAGAAGATTTAAAAGTTTAGTCTGTCACTTGATATCAGGAATCTCTATACTACCTTCCTTGATTAAACACTCTCTTGGCCTATCAATAGGTATCTGGAATATCATGCTATCTTCATGATCAATCTTTTTTATACTCCTTTGGATGTATCTCAATATAGAAAGGATCTTTAAATCCTACTTGGTTAAGAGACTTTCTGCATCAATGGTTAAACTAAAATAGTATGATCTACTAACATATACAACTTATACTTACATATTTCATATCTAATATAAGCTCATAAAACTAATATGATCAATATGTCCTTTTAATACCTTTTCTCCACTTTAGTTTTGCTCGGTGATGCTATGCTCTATTGCTCGGTGTCCACATAAAAATTTAGCTCTTTCCTCAGCTTGATTGATCAAGACTATATGAAGTTTCTCTTCATCATTTTCTCTTTGGTGTCCTCTTTTTCATTCGATCCCCTTAATTTGAAATTAATTAAGTTGTCTCTTTATAGATATAATATCAACGTTGTTAGGTTCTTGATTTTCTTGATCTTGGAATGATCCGCAATCTTAGCCAATTATATTTAAAGAAAAATCATGTTTTATCTCGCAGAGATCTTCTTGCCAAATGGAAAAAAAAACTTTGAATCCTTTACTGATCTCTGGCTTTATCTTGTCGATGAAAATAATGATAACTACCAGTTAAGTCCATATTTATCTCTACCAGCTAGATATTTTTGTCATTTATGAGCTCAAGTTAATTTCGGTGTTTTAACACTTTGTGGCTTCGGTCAACACTCCAGTTCTCCTCGGGATTCTCCCTCAGTTTACACTATGATTCTGGCCGTCAGGTATCCTTCTAATTCTGCTCGTCGGTGTTCTTGCTCGGGCATCATTGTGACTTGACTTTTGGTGATCTCTGTCTGTTGGGTTCCACTAGTCGTTGGTGTTTGAAGTCACATAGTGAATGCTTGTCTTTTATGCATTACTAAAAGAATAATCTTTATCTCTCTTATTCTCTAAATTCTTTGATGCTTTGATTATAACCAATTAGATTATATCAAGTTGACATCAATGACAATACAATCCATTAACTGATTTAATGTCTTGCATTATCTTTTTGCATTTCGGTGATCAACTTAACATCTTGGAACATTCAATCAATTACATGTTATTAATCTCTCCCTTTGGCATTGATGGAAACATACTACATTATCATACTATACTATTAGTAATATAATATGAAATATAACAGTTTCATCAAGCTTTTATAATGTAACTATTACAAATGTCTGGCTTTCGGTAAGCTTAAATAGCTTAGATTTGTTTCTTGTAGAATGGTTGTCTTTAATCTTCAATCTTCAATCCCTTCACTAGATAGATGTAGCATCTAATGTCTCTATTCTAATATGTTCTCTTCCTTGATTGTTCCTCTTCTTGATAATCTCTTTTTCCTTTGACAACAATTTCTCTCTTGTATGAACTCTCTCCCTTTGTTACTTCTCTCTCTGAGATGGATATTTCATATGTAATCAATTTCTCTCGCTTTGAATATTGATTAACTCTTCCTTCTGATTCTCATGAACTTTACTTCATGGATAATGCTATAATATTTTCTGGTCAATGAGATAATCTCTCCTTTATGATTAATGAAAAATCTCTCCCTGATGATAATAAAATAATCTCTCCCTTTTACAAAAATGCCAAACAAAAATCATCTATATCATGTTCCATCCTTTTATATAATATATTTCTTAAATTTCCCTATCCATCAGTAATACAATATCTCTGGTATTCAGTGCATATTTGTACCTTACTATGTACAAATGTATATGTTGGTGATCATTTTTGTGTTTGCATCAAAATGAATGCTCATCAGATTGTGTATAGGTTGATGCATCCTTCTAGTCAGCTTCTTGACCGATAGACAAGGGTTGGTCCCCTAGTCTCTGTCTCAGGTACTCAAATATTTTCCCAGATTGTGATACTTGGTAGAAATATGCTTAGTCTTACCATGCACGACTGGCTTCTTAGAATTGTTAATTGCACTATTTTTATCACAATAGATAATTACTGGTTCAAGAATCTTCATATTCATACCTTCCAGCAATTGTTTAATCCATGCAATATTTGAGCAATTTGCAGCACCAGCCACATACTCTTCTTCTCCAGTAGACTGAGAGATGCATCCTTTCTTCTTGCTGATCCATGTGACAAGTCTGTCACCCATGAAGAATGTTCCTCTAGTTGTGTTTTTTTGGTCATCAATGTTTCTAGCCCAATCAACATCTGTATAGACTTATAGCTCAAATTTTCCTTCTCTTTTATACCATAAGCCATAGTCCTCGGTGTTCTTTTGATATCTCAGAATTCTCTTGACAACAATCATATGTGATTCTTTGGGATTAGCAGAGAATCTTGCAAATATTCCAACTACATGTGCTATATCTGGTCTGGTATGAACAACATACATTAGTTTTCCAATCATTGATCTATATAAGGTTTGATTTACCTCATTTGATTTGTCTTCTTTTGTCAGCTTACATCCAGTAGCCATAGGTGTTCCAACTAGCTTGGAATCTTTCATCTTGAATATCTTCAACACATCCTTGATGTATTTGGACTGAGTGATATATGCGTGCATATTGTTGAAGAATCTGTAGACCAAGAAAGAATTTGATCTCCCCAAACGTAGACATTTTAAATTATTTTCTCATTTCATTAGCAAAGGATTTGCATAACAATTCATTTCCCCAAAAAATGATATCATCAACAAAAATTTCATCAATCAGAATATTACCATTGGTATCTTCTTTTAAGTATGGATTGTTATTTTCACTTGTTCTAACAAATTATGCTAATGAGATAGGAGTGAAGTCTTTCATACTAGGCTCTAGGTTCTTTTTTCAATCCATACAAGGCTTTATATAGTCTACATACCATATTTCTCTTGTCTAGATCAACAAATCCTTCTGGTTATTCAATGTATACCTCTTCTTCTAGTATTCGATTTAGGAATGCAGATTTGAAATCCATCTAGTATACGTTGAATCTTGTAAATGCAGCATAAGAAAGTAAGATTATAACTCCTTCTACTCTAGCAATAGGTGCAAAGGTTTCTCCATAATCAATACCTTCTTCTTGTGCATATCCCTTGCATACTAACCTTGCTTTGTTTCTTGTGACTTCTCTATTCTCATTCAGCTTGTTTCTGAATATCCATTTGGTACCGATGACATTCTTCTCATCTGGTCTTGCTACTAGTGTCCATGTACTGTTCTTCTCAATCTATTCTATTTCTCAAGTATAGTATTAATAGATTTAGGCTCGAAATCACAAAGTAAACATTTAGTGTTCAGTGACTTACTTCTTGTTCTCATTCCAACCTTCTTGTCTCCTATGATTTGATTCTGTGGATGATGTCTTCTGAAATACTTGGAAAGTTTTAGTTCATCCCTTTGTTCATCATTCTTATTCTCTTCTTGACCTTCATTCTCATCTCCATTGTTCGTAACATCATGTTGAGGATTTTCCTAATTTTTGGTAATTACAGCCTAATTCTGGGGTGCAATATTCTATTGCTCGTGCACGCTACAATGTTTCTCAGGTAGAGTGCCAAGTTATGTATAAACAAACCTGTTGTAGTCCTCTGGTTCTTTTCTTCTTTCCTTATCATTCTTTTCTGCAAACTCATCTATTTTCACATTTGTATTTTCAATGATCTTGTTAGATGACTTGTTAAGACATTTATAAGCCTTGCTTTTGGTTGAGTACCCTAGGAAGATACCTTCTTCACTTTTGGAGTCAAGTTTTCCATTTCTATCATCCTTCAAAATATAACATTGACTACCAAAGATTCTGAAGTAAGTTACATTGGGTGTATGACCATACAAAAGCTTATAGGGTGTCTTCTTTGTGTCCTTCTTTAGTTGTACTCTTTTTAATGTGTAGACAGTAGTACTGATAGCTTCCCTCTAGAAACTTTTAGTGATGCTCTTCTCAATCATCAATGTTCTTGCAGAGTCAACAATTGATCTGTTTCTCCTTTCAGCAATTCCATTTTTCTATGGTGTTCTTGGTGCAGAAACATGTCTTTTACTTCCGTGCTCATTGCAATAGTTAGTGAATTCATCTGAAGTAAATTCCCCTCCTCCATCTGACCTTAAGCATTTCAATTTATTTTCACTTGTTTTTCTACTATAGCCTTATACCATTTAAACATCTTGAATGCTTATGATTTATCTTTTAAGAACATGACTGTCATCATTCTAGAATAATCATCAACAAAGAGAATAAAATACATATCTCCATAGTGACTCTTTGTCCTCATGGATCCACATAGATCAGTATGGACTATTTCTAGATTTGCATTAGATGTATCGATTTTACTCTTGAAAGTAGACTTTGTCATCTTACTTTTTTGACAATTCTTGCACATGGTATGATCGGGCTTAGTCATGCTTGGTAAGTCTCTGAAATTCCTTTTGTTGCTTATCTTTATCATGTTTCTAAAATTCACATGATAGGTAATCTTTTTTGCCACAACCATTGTTAATCTCTAAGTTCTATTGATGATTAGTGACCAACACTTAGTCATTCACTTAGGCAGTTTTAGTTGGCTATCACTGTGGCCGAGCTAAAACTATGCAAGGCCGAGCAACATTGCCTAGTAGTTTTCAGTTTGCCAAGTTACATTGCCGAGCCGAGTAGTATATAGATATGTTAAGTGCCAAGCGATAGACAAGTCAAGTGTCGAGCAGGATAGCTTTTGTATACATGTTTGGAATGATACAAACTTTGAGCATAAGTGATCTGGCTGACTTATATAATCTTTTTGGGATGACTTATGTATGCATTTAATATTCTTATACGGAGTTAGTTATTCATTTAATTGTTTTATCCTATGCATGAGCATTAATTATAATACCATCAAGGTATGGGTATTAGATCTTGATTATTGATCTAGATCTCACTATCAGACTTGAACGGATATATTGGATTGCTTCTAAACCCTATTTTAAATGAGTGTGTAAGGAGAGTAGAGGAAGTGTGGTGACTGCATTTTGAAGTAAATGCACAGAGGGTTATTTTGTTAAGAAGAAAAGATCAAGAAGAGTGACAACACAGTGAACAACAGAGTAAAGTTATATCAGATTATGAGATCATAGAAAATATTGGAAAGAGGATATTTGTCATCAGCATTAGAGTGCATAACAAAGGATCAATACTTGAGACATTCTAATCATTGTATCAGATGAAAATCTCTTAACAGAGTGGTTCTAGCAGACCTTTCTTTACCTCCTAATAGAGTTCTTACTTTATTGTAAGTTGAAATCCTTTAACATGGTAGATTGTAATGATATTTAGCTCTTAACCGGGCAAACCTTTAACATGGTAGATTACATTTTGTAATCAACATTTGTAGCCTTAACGGGCACACTTTATTACTGCAGTAGTGGATAATTTTGTGGGTATCATCCCCACCCCAGTTTTACCTATTTGGGTTTCTGGGTTACCAAGTTATTGTGTTATGTGTTATTTATTTCATTGTGTGGATGCTATYTGAGATTACATTAGATTCATATATGTATGAATGTGGATYAGTTTGTTTTAAGTATTTAAATTTGAAGATCTGATTCACCCCCCCTCAGTATCTTGCTTTCCCATTATTGTATTTCCAACAATTGGTATCAGAGCACAATTCTCTAAAAAGGTTATAATCAGCTTGAGAATACATATCTTTAGATGGAGATCTACAATATGGGTAAAGTCATTGAGAATCAAAAGATTGATATTCAGCTTGCTCTACAACATCTTGAGACTACTAGATAGGAATTAAAGAAGTCCTTGATTGCAAGGAAAGACTTGGCCAAGTAAATGAATGACACTTATTATCAGGAAGAGGACACCACAAATCTATTTCAGAATGGAGATTCTACTAAGAGCGATGCAACAATAGAAGATCTATTGGAAAAGAACAGTGCACTATGTGAAGAAGTCAAAAAC
>MU228323.1:823826-839674 GCA_018584345.1 Thuja plicata | reverse complement strand
AGTGAGTGCATCAGAAGAGGTCACTAAGAAAGCCAAGGGTAAAAGACCATCAATTGTCATAGTAACCAAGAAGAGAAAAGCTACACCTAAGGTTACACCTCCTGTAGCTAATCATCCAAGGACTAGATCATCTATTGTTACTTCTCCAGCGGAAGTATAAACAAAAGTATATGGTAAGAGGAAAGTTGCAGAAAGTAGTTCTGGAAAGGAAGGAAAGGTTTCTCCTAAGGCTGAGCCGAGTAAGCCAGCAAAGAGACCAAGAAGGAGATTAAATTTGGGGATAGATAGTGATGAGGAAAAGATAGAAACTGATTAACCCAACAACATACGTACAACACAATTCAAGAAACCAGAAATAATTGATGAGGTATGTGACACTTTGAGGAATTCAGCAGGGTTAGCAAAATCTAAGTTCATTAAATATGAAAAGTTGAAAACTGCAGATAGGCACAAAGTATAGGAAGCACTATTGGATATGATGATTACTTTTAAAATTAACTCCTATAGAGATAGGAAATCATGTGGTAGATGAAATTTATGATTTTATCTCAATAAAATGGGAATTTGCACTTGCCACAGAAAGACAGATCAGGTAAGGAACTCTAGCCAAGGTACTACCTGAATTAACCTCAAAACAAAGAGCCAAATTCATTGAGGAATACAAGAGTAGGTTTGTTCCTAAACTCAGAGGCTATGTTATTATGAAAAATGATATTGAAGGTGTAGTATAGCAAAGCACAAGGATCTGCAAGGAAATCTTTGGACTATCCATTCCAAAAGATAAGAAATTTGGTGAGGGGACATTTGATCAAAAGACAAAAGAAGTTGAAGTCAAGACTAGCCCTGAACCACAGATAACTCAAGGTCAAATTGTCATAGAACAAGAAAAAATTAAAGATGCATTATATGCAACAAACTCTGTTGATCTGACTGCAGACAGTCGTATGTATTTTATAGTTGTTGATCCAAGCAATTTGAATGCCGAGGAACAAGAGATGTCGAGTGGTAAAGACACTGATTCACCTATTAAGGCAACTGGTACCGAAGAAGAAAAGACCACAACATCTGATGAAATAATTGAGGTTGTCAGTGATCAGAAAGGTGAAGAGAAACAACAAACAAATGAACAAGGGGTAACTTCACAAAATCCACCTATTTTAGAGGTTGTGAAAATAATTTTAGATAGTGGAGTAGGGATGAAGGATACTGTTGATGCGCCTAAAGAAGAAGAGGCAATGCAAGTGTTGGTTGATCTACCACACTCTACATCATCCACTCCTATAGGTCCTAAAACTGGTGGTATACCCAATCCACAAACAATACTGACAAAATTAAAAGAGGCAATGGATATTGACACTATCAAAGGGAAAGATATTATGCTGTCAAGCATAAGTTCTCTAGAGGTGAAGAAAAAGAAAATCTCAAAGAAGAAGTCGCAGATTCTAGATGTAACATTAGATGAAGTCATTTTGATTCCACAATGGGATCCCAATGAGTTATCTTTTGAACAAATAGGGACTCTTCAAGAGTTACTTAAGAGGAAGAAGAGATAGGAAGAGATGAACATAGAACAAAAGCAAAAGCAGGTGTTGCATGACATCAAAGACATATTTGTAAAGGCTTTTGACTTAGAGGATGAAATGCCTCAAGCTCCAATCATTGATCAGATAGTTAATATTGTATAGAAGGTAACTGATGAGGACATATATAGCAATGAAAAGCTTCTACAATGGTCTAGGAGAAGATTTGAGAGAAAAGTTCTAGAGAAGATCTCAGAAGAAATTGCGAAAAAATAGGTACTTTCTATTCTTGTAGAAAATTTAGAGAAAGTTATAGCCAATGTTTATTCTTTTTACAAAAAATTATGTGATGTTGAATTTTTCACAAAGGATAATCTATAGCTTGTTGAGAAGCTACAGTTAGATTTGAGATCAACTCTTACTACTTTGGGTAAAGATACTACTTCTAGTTCTTTACATTTTAATAAGTTGATAAATGCACAATGGAGAATAACCGAGCTTATGGCTGAAGATGGTCGAATAAGGGCCAAATTGATAACTATTCAGACAAGCATGTTGCCTCACTTGGAGGTAATACAGAAGGATCTTTCAAATGCAAAGGAATTATCACAAAGTAATGCAAATCTATCGATTGCAGAAAGTTTAGTTAGTCTAGCTGTCGAGCTAGAAATAAAATTGGAAGTTATGAAGATTGCAAAGGAAAGATGGGATACTACATTGGAATCCACCTTCCCGCTTCATAAACAATTTTTGGATAAGTACAACTTAACCCCACTTGCAATCAGTGATAAAAACAAGGGGGAAATCAGTAAGGAAGATGGTAAGGAAGTATGAAAGGATACAATATGATACATCAGTACAGTATAGGTACACTTGTATATAATTTATTTTTTGTAGGCATGTAAACTTTTTGTATGGATTGTTTCTGAGTATATTCCTAGGGGGAGTACTTTGCATACTTAGGCAATATTTTGATGAAATGAACGGAAGTAATGATAAGTGTTTTTGCCACTAATATCAAACGGGGAGATTGTTAATCTCTAAGTTCTGTTGATGATTAGTGACCAACACTTAGTCATTCACTTAGGCAGTTTTAGTTGGCTATCACTGTGGCCGAGCTAAAACTATGCAAGGCTGAGCAACATTGCCGAGCAATTTTCTATTTGCTGAGTTACATTGCCGAGCCGAGTAGGATACATAGATGTTAAGTGTCGAGTGATAGACAAGTCAAGTGCCGAGTAGGAGAATTTTTGTATACATGTCTAGAATGATACAAACTTCAAGGATAAGTGATCTGGCTGACTTATATAAGCTTTTTAGGTCAACTTATGTATGCATTTAATATTCTTATATGGAGTTAGTTATGCATTTAATTGTTTTATCCTATGCATGAGCATTAATTATAATACCATCAAGGTATGGGTATTAGATCTTCATCATTGATCTAGATCTTGCTATTAGACTTGAACGGATATATTAGATTGCTTCTAAACCCTATTTTAAATGAGTGTGTAAGGAGAGCAGATCAAGTGTGGTGACTGCATTTTGAAGTAAATGCACAGAGGGTTATTTTGTTAAGAAGCAGAGATCAAGCAGAGTGACAACACAATGAACATCAGAGTAAAGTTATATTAGATTATGAGATCATAGAAAGTACTACAAAGAGGAGATCCATCATCAGCATCAGAGTGCATAATGAAGGATCAATACTTGAGACATTCTAATTATTTTATCAAGTGAAAATGTCTTAACAGAGTGGTTCTAGCAGACCTTTCTTTATCTCCTAACAGAGTGCTTACTTTATTGTAAGTTGAAATTCTTTAACAGGGTAGATTGTAATGATCTTTATCTCTTAACCGGGCAGACCTTTTATAGGGTAGATTACATTTTGTAATCAACATTTGTAGCCTTAACAGGCATACTTTATTACTGCAGTAGTGGAGAATTTTGTGGGTGTCATCCCCACCCCAGTTTTACCTATTTGGGTTTCTGGGTTACCAAGTTATTGTGTTATGCGTTATTTATTTCATTGTTTGGATGCTATCTGAGATTACATTAGATTCATATATGTACGAATGTGGATCGGTTTGTTTTAAGTGTTTAAATTTGAAGATCTGATTCACCCCCCCTCTCAGTATCTTGCTTTCCCAATATTGTATTTCCAACAAACCATATGTCTTTGTTTCTACCCATTAAACAAGTGGTTTTAGTGTCATCAAGATAGAAAAGGTTACCTTTTTCTTTCTCACCAATTCCAATCAACCTTCCTAATTCATTGAAGATCTTTGCCTTCTTATTTTGAAATGCCACTCGGTGACCTATATTATTCAGCTGTGAAACACTTAATAAATTATAATTCATTTCTTTTACCCAGTAAGTATTTTTACATTTGATCAGGTTATTCAACATTATGGTTCCTTTACCTTCAACTGGACAAGGTGTATCATTTCCATTCTTACTGAACCACCATTGTAGTATTCAAAAGTCTCAAACTTTTTTTTATCACTGGTCATATGGTACCTGCAGCCACTATCTATGATCCAGACATCATTCTTACTAACTTTAGATATGAGTGTAGTTTCTACATACCTTTCTTCTTCTTCGTATAAATCATCCTTCATGGCTACAAATACCACCTCCATGTCTTCTTTTGATACAGTGTCAGTGTCATCAGCTCTGTTCTCAGCTAGGTAACAGAATTTCTTTCCTTTTTCCTTGTAGTTTTGGGTATCTCTTTTGTCAGATTGTCAGTTGCTTCGGTAATCTATGTTATCACCTCTTTCAAACTTCTTCTCATATGATCTGTCATTACCTCTATCATCTTTTTTTCTATTTTGACATCTTGCAGCAAAGTGTCCAACCTCTTTACAATTGAAACATACAAGTGGTAATTTACCTTTCTATCTACCTTTGCCTCTCTGCAATCTTCTTTCCATTAGTGCTTCAATCTCATCAAGTCCTTGATCCTCATTATCACTTTCACTATCATTTCTAATAGCATGTCTATGACTTGAGTTACTTATATTTAAAGAAGATTTGAATGCAGATCCTATTGATGGTAAGACACTATTGTCAAAGTTATTCATCTCAAATGAAATCAGTCTACCAATCAGACTATTTAGAGTAACTGTATTGTTTGCAAATACTCTCATTTCTTCAATAGTAGAAACTCTAATAGCATATACAGGCAGTAAGGTTCTTAAGATTTTACTTACCACTGTCTCCTCTTCAAGTACACCTCCAACTCTTCGGAGAACATTGATGACCTCTTTGATTCTGCGGCTGTACGAGTGATATTTTCTCCTTTAATCCATAGGTCATCAAACCTCCCTCTTAGGATTTTTTCCTTGGCTCTTAGTACATTGGCATCTCCTCCATGTACCAGCTTCAAATTATCCCACACTTGCTTTGCAGAGGTGCAGGTTTTGACATCTTCACACTCAACATCAAAGAGTGATGAGGCAACTTCTATCATCATGAAATTATTCTCATCCTTTACTCTTAATTGTTCAAGAGTGTGAGGTCTTGTAGGAAACACATATTTAGTATCAAGGTATTGAGTGACATCATTTTCAATACCTGATAGTTGGAGTCTTATTCTGCTTTGCCATGATGCAAAGTTGTCTTTCTTCAAATTGGGCACATCTCATCCATTCATCTTATGATCTTTTGGTTGAGCTGTTAAACTTCCTTTCTAAGCACACAAGCTATGATACCAATTATTAGTAATAACTAAGAGGGGTGAATCAGTGGCCTCAAAAATATTCTAATTAATCAACCCAAAAACATAGAAATAAATATTAAGCCTGTAGTTATCTTCAGTCCTATAAGATGAATGCCTTCAAATATACTTATCAATTTACTATTGCTCAGAATGCTTTGTTAAACCTTATTTTGTATATTTACTGAATAGCAGTATGTTAATTTACCGAAAGACAGTAAATTACTTAGAGTATACTGATCAATCTAGATTAGCTATGTGTAATGCAAAAAACTAAAGTAATGACTCATAAACACATTGACACATGGATTTTTAACGTGGAAAGTCTATTAATGGAAAAACCACTAGGGACCAGTAACCCAAAATTTTCACTCTTCTGAAGTGAGCTCAGTGAAGAGCCAACCCTGTTAAAGGTTACAAACACACTGTTAGGTGTGACATTGTTGGAGGATTTAAAAGTTTAGTCTGTCACTTGATATCGGGAATCTCTATGCTATCTTACTTGATCAAACACTCTCTTGGCATGTCAATATGTATCTGGCATCTCATGCTATCTTCATGATCAAATTTTTTTATACTCCTTGATATGTATCACAATATAGAAAAGATATTTAAATCCTTCTAGGTTAAGAGACTTTCTAAATCAATGGTTAAACTAAAATAGATAATCTGTTCACATATACAACTTATACTTGTAGATTTTCAGATCTATTGTAAGCTCATAAAACTAACCTGATTAGTATGTCCTTTTAATAAAAAATTTCCACTTTAGTTCTTCTCGGTGATCCTATGCTCTGTTGCTCGGTGTCCGCAAAAAACTTTTGGTCTTTCCTCAGCTTATTTGTTTAGGACTGTATGAAGTTGCTCTTCATCAGTTTCTCTTCAGCATCCTATTTTTCATTCAATCCCCTTAATTTGAAATGAATTAAGTTGTATCTTTATAGACATAATATCACAATTTTTAGGTTCTTGATTTTTTTGATCTTGGCGTGATCTGCAATCTTAGCCAATCAGATATAAAGAAAAAATCATGTTTTATCTTGCAGAGATCTTCTTGCCAACTCGACAAAAAAAAATTAAATTCTTTGCTTATCTCTGGCTTTATTGTGTTGATGGAAAGAACGATAACTACCAGTTAAGTTCATATTTAGCTCTTTTAGCTAGATATTTTGTCATTTCTCAACTCAAGTTCATTTCAGTGCTTTAACTCTTTGTGGCTTTGGTCAACACTCCAGTTCTCCTCGGACTTCTCCATCGGTTTACACTATAATTCTTGCCACCGGGTATGCTTTTGATTCTGCTTTTTGGAAATTCTCATTGGTGTTCTTGCTTGGGCATCACTGTGACTTGACTTTCGCTAATCTCTGTCCATCAGGTTCCACTAACCGTCGGTGTTTGAAGTCACATAGTGAATGCTTGTCTTTTATGCATTACTGAAATCATAATCTTTATCTCTCTGATTCTCTAAAGTTTTTGACACTTTGATTATAACTGATTAGATTATATCAAGTTGACATCAATGACAATACAATCCATTAATTTATTTAATGTCTTGCATTATCTTTCTACATTTCGGTGATCAACTTAATATCTTCAAACATTCAATCAGTTACATGTCATCAGAATTGGCCATAATGTGCTATAAAAAATGTTTAGTCAGAAAAATATTTTTGAACTGAACATAAATGTTTTCAGGTGAGAAAAAATTTCTGAGTGGTATTCAAATTTTTTTTTGAGATATGAAAATTGTTTTCCTGTTTCCAACTGATGGAATAACACAAAATTTGTATAAGCTCGTGTCTTTCTTTGATCTCTGACAGATATATAATATGGACCCCTGCCGGAGCTAAAACTACATGAAGAGCACATTTTGTACACTTTTGACACCCTGTAAATAGCCATCAATATTTTCCATGAAATTGTGACCAGCTATGAGAAGTTCAAAAAGTAAAGCGGTCCGTAGTGTCTAACTTAGTTTATTTTTTTTAATTATTAATTAATTAAATAAAAGTACAGTTAATGGAATAAGCGATTCCAATGCTAACAAAATAATTCTACAAAATTAGTTTATAAATCATTTTTAAGGGATTCCAAATTACATTCATATAAAAGGTTGTTAGAGAAATTATAACTAGCAATTGTACTTTGGTGTGCAATGGTTATGCCAAAGAGGTTTGGAAAGTCTATTAGGAAAAATAAATGGGCTATATTTTGTATACATGTGTATTTGATGAGATCAACTAGTATCCTATATATTGAGAGAATGATATCTTTTGTGCAAAAAGTTTCTCAATAGAGAAATCATAGCTTCAAAACAACTTAGCATTCACTTGAAAGTATCCAAACACTATTGAAACAAAACCTCTAAACCCCTCAATGTTGGTAGAGTATTCATTATTTTCTTTTCCAAGACATGTAAAGGTCATGGCTTTCATTTATTAACATTATATGGACCTAAGTATGATTTTAGTGTGAAGTTTATCATTTCAAAATTTGGACTATGCTTAAATATATCAGCATGAAAAGGGGAAAATATTATGTTTAGCACATGGTTATAGATTTAATATATGGCTGAGGATGTAGTTACAACAATATTATCAGTTCAATTAGTTCTAAGGCTGCATTCAAAATAATCATAAATTGTGATTTATGGAGCATTTTGATGATATAGAAGTTGAGATTCCAATAAATTTGTATCATCATATAATGGTCGAATCAAGTAGAGATATTGTTTTAGATTAGTAAATTCTTACATCTTAAAATCATATTATTTCTCATTTGCACTAGTACAAGTCTCTTGCATAGAGAGGGTAAAAAAAAAATAAATCATTCTCTCACCACATGTGATATAAACTATATTCAAATTATTAAACCTAAAATGTTCTTGTTAATTTAATAAAATAAAATCTATAAAAAGGTAAAATATTTTAAGATTTTGATCATATAATTTTTTTTTAATCATCTTTTGATATCATAATTATGCAAGTCATGTTTTAATGTAAAATATTACCTAAATTATTTTAATTGTTTTAAATTCCCCATAAGTAGCAAAATATCAAAATCATAGGTATCCCCACTAACTCCATAATAGGCTCTTTTTGTCTTAACGAAATCATAAATGGAAGAAAAAACATATTTACTAACAAACTCTCATAACACATCTTCAAAATGCATGCATTGATAGGAATGTAAAACATCTTCACAACACATGCATTGACAGGTGCATATATACATCATACCATATTGACTCAGGTTCAATAAGATATTATTGTATTTACTATTATGTTTTACATACATAATTGATGTTTTGGGATGTGGTTGAGCTTGTTTGTTCACTCTTGTAATACATCAAAGATTGTATCAATCTTAAAGGGATCACAAATATGTTTCCACTCACAGACAACCTATGAGAGGTATTTCTTCTTCTAAGATATATCTTTCTCTTCCTTGCATTAATATCTAGAACTTTTTTTTTTGTCAAATAGTTAAACTGAAAGACTAAAGATCAATCAATAGAAGGGCTCTTGATGTAAAAGATTAAAACTACACTACAAGGAGGATAAATTAATAATTATTTATTTGACATTAGAAGAAATTTATCAAGATCTCTAAAAAGATAACTTTGTCAAAGTCAGGAGACACTACATATTCCTTCTGACTTTCCCTCTCTCTATGTCTCAAATGTTACATTTTGTACAGGTGTCTTTAAGTTGTAAATTTGAAACCCTAGGACTATTGGATATGAAGTCCGACTATTTAGTTCTTCATCCATGACTTTTCATTTCATATTATCTTCTTTGACTCTTCGTCTTCTCTTGAAGACTATTGTATAAATCCGAGGAGAAATGCTTATGTAACTAAGCTGTGATGACTGAATAATATATTTGCTTTGCTTTTTGGTGGACGTAGCCCAATTGGCAAACCATGTTAAAACTTGTGTCTTTGTTGTGTTCCCAATTTGTCTATCGATTTAACAATTGGTATCAGAGCCTATGAGGTTTGAGGAGAGCAGGGCAGATGATAATTGCACCAAAGCAGAGAAGCAGGCTGTTGAAAAAAAAAATGGAAGGTTGCTGCAGAGGAGGTAAAATATTGGGGAAAAAGACTCCCACTGATATGGCAGAGAAGGAAGGCTTTCTTGTGTGTGGTTGTTTTTTGAATATTTTGGGAGATTGTAAAAATTCCCCTGTTCTATGCAAATGAGAAGCGTTGAGAATTTTTTGCAGAGATTTTAACTCCTCCAAAAGCATAATTATGACATATATTATCCCGATGAAAAAGCTAAAGCTTTTGATTGAAATAATTGCTGAAAGAAGTCAGAAAAGAGGCATCCATCTGACATGATACAAACCCCCAAAAGGAAAGTAAATGGACCTTTGAAGAGGCTGAAAGAATTTTTTTATCTTGAGCAGAAAGACGAGGCACTGAGTGAGAAAAGTGTTATGAACATAGTCAAGGAAAATGATATTGGTTACCTTGTGCATTTTTTGGATTCAAATGTGGCATTTAGAAGGGAGTGGCCTATAGTCGCGGTTTCAAATTGGGTTTGCTCTGATTGTGTTTTTAAATCTAGAGAGTGTTAGTAATCTAGCAAAACAGATGACCGCAATGGTTTTACATGCATCAACTTTGGATTATTCAGAGAATTCTAAGAAGACGAGATAGGAGATATTGCAAGCTCCAAATGGGTGGATTTTGGAGTTTTTTTTTTTAAAAAGAGATGGGGGCATTCCAGTAGCTCAATACCTCATATTACAAAGAATTATCATCAGGAAAAGAAAATCAAAATTAAAAAAATACGGATGAAAAAATTGCAATTTTTAAAGTGCTTGTTGATAATAAATTCGAGGGTTCTATACTAGCTTAAACTACTCAAGGCGGTGAGCCTTCTTGGTAGGCACTCGACAAAGGTTAGAAGTGGAAGGAAATGACGGTCTAGATGGGTGCCTCAGCCAGAAGGGGAAGGCAAAATGCAGGGCAGTGACGGGTCTTGGAAGATATAAGTAGCAAGGCTTGGATGCTGGGTTGAGTCTTATGTGGTTGGATATTACTCACTCAGTGCTCGTGTATCCTATGGAAAAGGGTGTTTGTAAAGCCGAGTTGCAGAATGAGGAAGCGGTTGGAATGTGCATGTTTTAAAAGTTGCCGAAGTGAAGCCTACTCGTGGTAGTGGAAGATAGAGAGGTTTCCTCTTGTGTGTAGACTGAACTCAGTATTATTTACAAGTATTTTTCTCTATGTAGACGCTAGCTAAGACAGAAAGCAGAGCCTGACTGAAATTTTTTATTATGATCATACTGTCTTGTAGACAAAGAGGGAAAAGGCAAGTCTTTGTTGCAAGAAAGGAAAAGAACATGGGTGTAAAACTAAGATGATCACAGGGGACAACGAAGGACCACAATCATTAGTGATGTCTTGTAATATCCATGCACATAAGTGGATGAAAAGGGGCAAAGGTGTGCAAATGTGGATTTGGTGCTAATTATGCAGATTATGGAACAATTACAGCTTCGGTTTGTTGTCATGAGATGTTTATCTTTATGTGATATGAAGATGTTTTTTATTTTTCTATGGTTGGTTCTCGATTCTAGATTAGAGCATTGGCATGATTCGGGTTCTCGTGATAGGTTTTGCTCTTTCGAGCATGATGTTTTGGTTTGTGGAGATCAAGTTGTCATGTTGTGTTCCCAGGTTATGCAGACGTGTAGTGGGAGTTTTGACAAGTGGTCATGGTTAGTGCTCTTGGTATCGAGTACATTGGCAGATTGGCCATGGAGGTGCTCTTGAAAACTAAGAGGGTTGGGTGAGGTTGCAGTTCTCTTGGATTTAGAGAACATTTGTTGAGACACTTTTTCTTTGGAGGTTTTAGCAAGAAGACCGGGGAGCCTACACCTATGGATGGACGTGAGTTCATTATGGACCTAGAGGAGATTGTTCTTGGAGAAGAGTTGCTGTGACTTGGTTTATCCTGGAGGATCATTCTCACTCCCCACTCTTGGTCTACTCGGCATATTTATCTCCTTGTGCATTTGGGTTTAGGAGATGGTTGAGATTGTTCCTAGTTTTGGAATGTTTTTGAGTTTGATCTTCTTGCTAATAAGAGCTTTCATCCATGGTGGTTGGATGTTGTAAATGCTCTTATTTGGGGAGGTAAAGGAGATCATACTTGGCACAACTGAGCACTTGGCAGTGTTGGTAGAAGGATGAGTTATGGTTTGCATGGGTGTTCCTTCCAAGAGTTTTTTGAGATCATCTATTGTTGTTATACTTCATTGTTTTTTTAACTACAATATGAGATCTTTTCATGAGGACTTGAAAGATGTCATGTGATTTTTTGCAGCAGGTTGGCTGCAGTTTGTAGATCATCTCAAGTTATTATCATACCTTTTATGTGCAGAATTGGTAGATTTGAGTCAAATTTTGGTTGGCATTGCTCATGCAACATGCGGATTGCTCTATAATGGTCTTCTAGGTTTTTGCACATCAGGTTTTTGGTGTGTTTTGTTGGAAGATGGTATTTTTTACATGGTGATTTGTTGTATGGGCTGGTTATGTGGGCATAAATCTACTAATGTTATATGGTTAGTTGGATGTGATTAACAACTAGTTGTGGTTTCTATTCCAGCTATGGTGGTTCTCTATTGACAATTTATTACCATGGGATTTGGTAAGGGAAAGCAGAGTTTAAGTGGGAGATTGTCTTGATGAGAGGTTGCAGCATGAGTCGAACTTCAAGTGGGAGATTGTTTGATATGAAGTCCGACTATTCAGTTCTTCGTCCATGACTTTTCATTTCATATTCTCTTCTTTGAATCTTCGTCTTCTCTTGAAGACTATTGTATAAATCTGACGAGAAATGCTTATGTAAATAAGCTATGATGACTAAATAATATATTTTCTCTGCTCTTTGGTGGACGTAGCCAAATTGGTGAACCACGTTAAAACTTGTGTCTTTGTTGTGTTCCCAATTTGTCTATCGATTTAATAAGGACTGCCTACGAATAGCTTGGGCACACATTCAAGACAATAAAATTAATCTCGCCCCTTCATTTCATTCCCAAACAAAAAAAAATTGCCCCACATCTGCCACACTTCCAAGTAATGTACATTTTCTCAGCGTCTCCTATGCTCATAGTTGCTGGCCATCTTTTAGTCTTGTCATTTCCCGTCATTCTCATTTCACCACTTTTATTTCCACATCTTCGTTCATACTTTAATCTCAGTCGAATACTTCTGCAAACACATTTGATATGTCAACAAATGAAATGCAACTTTGTATATGGTCCAAAAGATGGCTCTTTTGTTTGCGATCAATGGTGTAAAATTATCCTCAGACCATGCAAGATGATTGCAACCATGTGGTTCGTTTATTTTTTCACATTGTGTTGTCTATACTTACAGATATACTATTTGCCTGCAGAGAACCCACCATATTTCCTTCAATCCGATGGCCAAGCTCATATCTTTCCAGCCTCTGTTACTACTGTCCCGTCAACTACTGATTCACTATTTATATGAATTAAAAGATGAATCTCCTCAAACAGGGCTAATTCTGTAACCACAAGCGGCGTACAGATGCATAACCCCTCAATCACACTAGATCCCAAAGAACCAGTAGCAAATGCCTTTGAATCATCTTCCATTTCTTTTGCCTCCATCAATGATCCTAAACTCTCCTCTTCATCTTTCGCCAAAATTCCCCCCTCAGCAGAATGAAAAGCCTCTGTAGAGTCAACCAAATCAGAACACAATTTCAATTTCCAATTTCCACTGGCAAGTGGTTTTACGGATCCTCTTTGTCCTCTCTGCGGAAAGAACTCAACGTCGAATTGAAATCAGACACCTCCCACCCAACATAGTCGACATGCTCTTCCCACCCCATTATTTTTTTCTTCTTTCCTTACTTGCACAAGATCTCACTAAAATAAAGAAAATAGAGCTTTTGCAGAGAACACAGAACCAAAAAAAAAGGAGAGCATACCGAATGAAAAAAAAAAACTCTATAATTGAATGAAAGATTTCATGAAATTATAGAATATAACAAATGAAAGACCACTGTCGGTAGAGCAAACTACGGTGAAGATAGATGCTAAAGAAATTAATACCAACTTTTGTTAAATATAATGTTGTGGGTGATTTCATAGAATAACACCGCATTCATTTCATAGAATGTAGTGGGTAAATAGAATGCTCTTTCTATCGTAAACATAACATTATTCTATTGATAATTGAATCTATTTATTTTCTTCAAAAGTTTTACTCCATTTTATTTGACTACATTCTTTATTGATAACTATATTGCAAAAACAACCTTATTGCAAAAACAACCTCATTTACTCCACAGATATATTTACAAATAGAAAAAACATTTTGATTAACTTTTCATAACTTTTAAGCATACCCATTGCACACCAAAGTGCAATTGCTAGTTAAAATTTATATTTTAAAATGTAAGTAAAGAAAACTCTTATTAAAATATGGACATGAACGAAAAGGAATATTTCCAAATATTCCCCACCCTCCATCTATTCCGTACCCCTACTTAAAGATGAAGTTCCTCCTAGTCCCAATTATGACAGCCAGTAGAAAACGTGACAACAAGTTCCTCCTAAATCGATGATGTGACAGCAGATTACTCCTATATCTATCGTAAACCTCCACTTTGAAAACTGCGAGTGTTCTGCATGTAGGGAACCACTTAATACCGAAGGATGTAGACACCAGCTATCGTTGTCGTCGCCAACCTGACCTACTAGAACCTGTAGAGACCTCAGAATTTGTGGTACAGGAGCCTCCATTGTGCCTTCCAATATCTTCACCACTTCACTCATGCTCGGTCTCTCATTCTCATCGTCTTGAATGCACAGCGCAGCCACTACAGCAGCTCTTCTTACCTCCTCCATATCCGCCTCACTCGCTATCCTTGCGTCCACAAGACCTTCTATGTTTCCCCTCTGAATCTGAGATGAAGCCCAGATAGGAAAATACAATCTACTTTCCTCCACCGTTAAATCCAGATTTCTTCGGCCTGATATAATTTCCAACAACGTCATGCCAAAACTGTATACGTCCGCCTTGGGAGTGATAGGAAGGCCAGAGATCCACTCTGGAGCCACGTACCCGCGAGTTCCTCTTGTGGTGGTCAGTACGCGGCTGAAATCTCTCCCTACCCGCTTTGCCAACCCAAAATCAGCAACCTTTGGGCTGAAGTCACTTTCCAGAAGAATGTTTTCAGGCTTGATATCGCAGTGAATGATGCGATCCCTGCATTCCTCATGTAAATAAACTAATCCTTGCGCAGTGCCCAGTGCGATCTGAAACAGGGTCTTCCAGTGCAACACCTTCTCTACGTCTTCCGGCTTAGAGAATAGGAAAGAATTCAGGGAGCCGTTGGGCATGTAGGCGTACACCAGTAACCTCCGGGATTGTTCTACGCAGAATCCCCATAGCCTGACAGAATTCACATGCTGTATTCTTCCAGTGGTGATTATTTCAGCGTGAAATTGTTTATCTGCTGGCGTGGAACCCTCTAATCTTTTAACAGCAATTGGCGTCTTGTCCGGCAGAGTTCCTTTGTACACAGAGCCGAAAGCTCCGCTACCCAGCTTATACTTGAAATTCTCCGTTGCGATTCTCAGCTCTTTATAACTGAACTTTCTGAGAGACAGTGGCACCTCCTCTTCAAGATTCCTCTTCCACAACCTTCGACGTTTCCACAGAATAAATGCTGTCAACAGGAGAGCCGAAACAGCAAAAAAAGATGCGACGACAGAAAGCAAAATTGTAGATGCAGGGGTTTTGTTGCTTCGCGCTGAAATCAAGTGCGGGAACTCAGAAGCAGCCAGCCTAACGAATACGGATTGGCCCTCAGATGACACGCTCATTCCGAATAGATCTCCAAACCACAATCTGCAGACGGGTGAGTCAGAAATAGCGAATGAAAAGGCTGTGCAGGAGCAATTGTTGAGGCAAGCAGTGCGGCAACCTTTCTGTGTTGGCTCGTTGTATAAAACAGCTTCTTTTTGGGACAAGTATTGGTTCTTGGCTTCCATGAACCCGTCGGTTGTGCCCTCTGTGACAGAGCATTGCAGGGGTTTTCGCCGAGCACACCCATCTGACCACCAACCTTGAGAGCTCTGCTTGGGGTTGAAGCCCTGGACACAACTACACACATCATTCGCATTGCACAGTCCATTTGCCCCGCAGATTTCATAGTCACTGCATTGACCTCTGTATGTCGACCATCTCAGACTCCATCTACCATCATCCATCAAGAAGTACAGTTCAAATGCGCCATTCTCATCTAGTTGGAACCGCCCCGTAACAGTATGATCGATCGGGTTTAGGCCAAAATTGATATATATTCTTGAAGGAGAAAGCGTCACACATGACACTTGCACTTTCTTCTGACCTTCCAATTCTGGAACCTTAGAAAAATGATTGTGTCCAATGCACTCTCCACTGGACCAATAAGGAACAATGTTGTTGAAGAACATCATCATCTGCGTCTTTCCTGGAGACTTGTCCATTCGGAAAGAGAAGAGCCCACTTGCAGGATCCGAAGAACTCTTCCAGGAAGTTAGCGTCATGCCTTTCCACATCTTCAT